>JAKJJM010035090.1:0-12721 GCA_021901965.1 Pipa carvalhoi
TCATCCAGCTTCAGATGGAAAAACTACTGGGGAGAAATGCTTTTTACTATGGTATAATACTGCATATGTAAAGATGTAATCTGACTATAGTTCCCCTTTAAGTCAAAATGATCTTAGTAAATATTCCTCTGTTACTGATCAGTGTCCTCCCATAACAGGAGAACAATCTAATCCATAGTGGAAGTGGCATAAGATGAATGTATCCTATGGCAAGCACTAGATTTTTGTATACTTAAATATTCATTTTAAGTAGAAATTTGTATATAAAAGGAAGGTTCGCAAGTTTCATTTAAAAGTTGTGCCGGTTGCCTGGAAATACAGTATTTTCTTATTTTAAAGAGCTAGGGGGTCATTCTGTAAAATGAGAATTTGACTGTCGAATTCGCAGACAGTGGATTCCCATTATAAAGTCGCGACCAAGACAACTTTTTTTTAAAGTTCCAGCTTTGACATTTCCTTTGTAAAGTCACGACTGCGACAAAATTCTCATTATAAAGCCGCGACTGTGACAATTGCAGTCTATTGTGACTGTCTTTAGCTGACGAATTTGCACCTTTACACAACAATTCAGACTTTACAGAATAACCCTGCTAGTTGTAACAGTTGCATCAGGAAATCTACTGCCAGCCCAAGGAAAGCAGCCAGGTAATGTGGAAGGTAACTGGAAAACTAGAGAGAAAATATATTGGGAAAAAGAGAAATGTTTGTTCTGAGATAAATAGCTAATAATTGTTTTAGACTTGACCTCTAATCTGTTATTTTCATCAACAAGATAGAGCTTCTGCTTTGCTATTGGAGCTGGTAAATTCTCTTCTTTTAGCACAGTTATAAATAAAGCTTTTTCAGAACATTTGTTAAATGCAAATCTAATTTAATGAGCAGTATACATTGTGTCAGGGGCAAAAAGATATATATTTTTTTATAAGTTACAGTATAAAACACACTTAATTTTTAGGGTGTACAGCCACACTTGCAAGACGTGCTGTCTTAAACTCGCTAAAACATTGCCTGCAGCACACCAAAAGTGTGGCCATTCAACCGCACTTTACATACATTTTTCTGGCAGCTTTTTCTCTGGAAAGTAACCAAGACTTAGGAAAAAGCCTGTTTCCTCTCATGCAAGCAAAGCTTTTTTTATTTATTTTTTCGGAAGTAGATTTCAGCATGTGCCTATTTTTTACTGTCTGTTGATCTTGTAACATGAATGACTGGATCCTGAAACGTTTGGTAGATTTCTGTACTAGAAATGGAAGGCAATGGACCAGCACACTGGACAGCATAATGTATTGGGACTGCTGAAACTCTTGAGATTCTAGATGGGGAAACTACAATTACCAGTGTAGTTTTTTGCATGATGATGTTCCTAAATAGAAGTCAATGGTCAGACTCATATTTATATGCATTATCCTTTGTTTAATGTAATTTGTTTGTTGGTGCTTCAAGGATTTTTTTTTTTCTCTTCTCCAAACCTATTCTAGGAGAGCTCACACCCTAACTGTGCTCTTTATCCTTACCTGTGCACTTGGGTATGTCACCTTGTTGGAAGAGACTCCACAAGATACAACTTACAATGCTAAAAGGTACCACTTTCTTCTTTTCTTTGCCTTTAAACATGCAATGCTTCCCTTTCCTGGTAGTTGCTATTTATTTGGTGGTCTGGAATGTTAATATAACCTCTCTCCATTTCTTCTGGAATTCTGCAAATAATTGTAATGCTCACAAAAAAAGAGCACGCAAAGTGTATTTTACTATAAAAAAAAATAAATAAATTTGCTCTTTTGTTGGGCTTTAAGTATTTCAAGCTTAAGAATAAGTATTATTGCAAATTCTCTAGTAAACAGGATTGAGAGGATGGCTATTTACCTGATAAAAAAACCATCAACCAATAAAGAAACTTCCTACTATGTGATTATCTAAACATGACTGGTTCTTTTAATAAACTGTGTGTTGGCTTGTAGTATGCATTTCCTTACATACTACAAACCCTTACTATTTGAAGTCCTTACTCTGACCTTTTAAGGTTTTTCACAACGTTAATAGCTGTTCTGCTTTTGAAAAAGCTCCAAAAACAGAAATTCGGTGAATGTTTTTTTTTTATATTTGGTTACTCGTCCTTTAAGAAATTGAGATAAAAAAGCTAACATCAAAAAATTGAAACAGAATAGAAGGTTTTCTTATCATTCTCACTCCGATTTTTCTGCTTTAGGGGCTTATTCATGAAAGTCCAAATTCAACTATTGAAGTAAATTCATGGCATAGACAGTTGCGAATTCACTACGCCACAGATTCCCTTACTGAAAATGCAAATGGGGGTTGTACGCAGGTTCTTGGGTAGTGCAGCGTAGTAGTGAGTCAAACAGTAGAGGGTGCGTAGTGATTTCACCAGTCAAGTACACAACCTGTGTGTTTATTTACATTTGTGACTATATGATTATTTTTATTGAGAATGCCGTACAAATTGCACCTGTAAATTTTCATATAAGCCAATGCAAAGTTTATGAGCTAGACTGCAGCACATCTTGGCAGCTTGGTGTATGTGACATTTTGTCTCTAAAGAAAGAGACAATTCAGCATTTCTCTCCTGCCAAGTCTCTCTCTCCTGGGGGTTTGTTTACCTGTTGTAGGATATTATGTGTTAGGAGGGAGCTTGGGGATTACCCTTTGTGTAGACTGCCAGATAATTAAGCGGTAACTGTATTGTATATTACACAATAGCTCTTCACTTACAAGCCATTTAAAAGAACAATTTATATAATCTGATACAGGTGATTAAACTGACATTGTATAACCCATGGCTGGTATTAAGTGTTTGTTGAAAGTTTTTATATTAGGACTTTCACTAGGTGACCACACGCATTACATTCTTGTTAGCTAAATCATTTGCTTTTGAACTGGCTTTACCATTGTGTCTTATATCAGGCTGCTGAACTGTTTGGAGCAATCCGAATTTTCCATTTGCAATATAATTGATCCCCTAAGATTAATTAAAAAAAAAAAAAAAATAGTCCTGGCCCTCCAAATGTTTGATTGGTGTTTGTTAAGGCCATGTTCACACTAGCATATTATGCGCAGTGCATAATATACTCGTGTGGAAAGAAAAAATTTAGCGGCGCAGCTTTTTCTACTGATCTTACCAGACAAAGTGTGAACGCTCCCTCGGCGTTCGCGGCTCCTCCTGTCTGGCCGCATTCATTGCGTAGCGTACGTACGTCGGCAAAATGCGACGGCAAGCGTGCGCGCTTGCATCGTGCGCTCATCTGGCCGGAACCAGGTAAGTCCTATGGGGATTCGCGGCGCTGCATTTTTTTTTTCACACAAACTTATTATGCACTGCGCAGGATACGTTCGTGTGAACCTGGCCTAAAGGAAAACTAAAGCTCATTCTGCCTATGGGTGATTCTTAATAGTGGAAGCCAATTATATTATTTACTAATCACCTCCTTCACTCCAGTGAATGCTAACTACTGATTGGTTGCAATTTGTTATTAGACCTCTGTGCCAACAGAATGTGCTCTCTTCCTATTTTAGGTGGTTAGTGTGCCTCTCCATCCCTTTTGAGGTAATTATAAGCAGAGTTGCCTCAATAAGATAATTAATCTGGACATGATCATGCCAAACAATAAGAGAAGCAGGCATGTTTTCTTTACCCTCACATCACATGATATGATTTGACTGGTGCATGGACAGTTAAGCAAGTTTTGTACAAAATTATGTAACTAAAGTGTTAAATATAAATGAGTACTAAGGGAGACAAAGATTTTCTCCATCGAATACCGGCTGTATTTACCCATCTTCCAGTATCATGCGGGGTCCTATTTTTACTTGACTACATTATAAGGTGTTTTTGATTTACGATGGTTGTGTGCAGATAGTTATCTATAGATATAGGTTTATATGTGCATTTATATTGCAGCCTCCCTACACGAACAAACTAGGGGGGGTCCTTTTTTTAAATGGAAATCTAAATGAAGAGGAAACTTTGAAGCAAGGCCCCTCGGAAGCCATTGGTGACTGAGGAAGGAGAAGAACAAAAGCCTTGTGCAGGGGCATTTTCTTACGTGCACCATCACACAATGTTTGTTCTTAATAGGTTTCACATGACCTTTAACAATTGTTGTTAAATTATGCAGATGGACAGTGTAATTAATTTTCCTTGGAAATTTTTTTACTCTTTCGCACTCTGTGATCCCAGAAGAAACTGCTGCGTTATGTAACCCAGCACTCACAGAAGGCCAATTTTATTTCTGGGTAGGCATGAGTTGGAACCATGGTGTTTAGCAGTGGTTTGCATGCTCCTGACACACAGTGCCGTGCTTTCTACCTCCATTGTACTGTGCACACTAGACTGCATCAATGAGTGTACCTACAACAGTAAAGAGATTAGGGCACATTAGTGACTGTTGGTGTTGTCTCATTTGGCCATTATGGAAATAGGCCTCATACATTCCTGGCAGCAGAATTTCCTGGATCACTTGGGTATCTTCATACATCAGAATCTAAGAGTGTCTGATCTGAAAGTTTGTCCTTCATTCCAATCCAGTTTGTGTTATCAAGAGCAGGGCTGTCTATCAAAGCCATGTACATTCAGTGCTATAGGGGACAACCTTGGATTGGTTACTAGGCTACTGTAAACTATTGTTCCTGTTTGATGAATTCCTTTATTAGCAGCTTTATAATATAGCTTACGGGGGAATGTGCCTTTTCAAAATGGAACACTCATACACATATTTGCACAATTCTCACTATCCCCTTAACTATTAAGTTACCTCCTCAACTGACATAAAAGACCTTGCATTGCATCATGGGATGTGTAGACTTGACTTTTTAAAGCAGACTCATTCTACTGTTTCAAATCAACTTATGGAACGAGAGATCCATTATTCCTCTTGGTTTCAAATTACATGTTGCAGATTTATTCTAGTGCAGCATTTGACATTGACTGGTCTGTTGCAATTAGAATAATTTAAAGTTTGGCAAGGATGGTACATGGCCATTAAATACAAGGCATAATAAAGGATAACAATATTTTGTCTGTGTTTTTATTTATTTTAAACATGGTGCACTTTAGTTTAGCTGCAATATCTCTTTGTGCAGCTTCAAGAATCTGTTTATTCTTTGCCTTTAAGTATGTTTGTTTGGATAAGACCCAGATAGACAGTTCTGCAGCCTTAAACCTACAAATCCCAGGCATCCTGTTTATATGTTGTAAAACGGGATTATGGAAAGTGACTTCCTTCCTGCCCAACCAAAAACAATTTTTCTTTGCGTCAGATGTCCTAAAATTGGTAGTTTATGGACAGACAAACTAGAAATGCACATTGATGCCAAAATCTGAAAATATGCCTTATGGATTTACACCTACTATATATTTAATGTTCTTCTTTCATTTTTATAAATACATTTTTCTCTTTATTGGGCTTTCTGGGGAATCTTATGAGTATGTATTAGTTAAAGTTCTATTTATACCATGCGCAGATAGGTTTTGTTTTTTCTTTTTCCAATCTGCGAATGCGCAGTCTGTTAAGTTAGGTGAACTTTGGGAGGAGGGGGGTAGTATGTAACTATCCACATAACCTAGATAACCAGAAAGTGAGCTGGAGTGGCGATGCATTCATCTCATGATCCTGGGCTGGGGATCGTGAGATGAATGCTGATCTAGAAGCAGTACGCTTGTGGGGTCATTCTGTAAAGTGAGAATTTGACTTTCGAATTCGCAGACAGCAGATTCCCATTATAAATCCGCGACCGCGACAATTTTTTTTTTTTTTTTTTTAAGTTCCAGTTTTGACATTGCTACTGTCGCAGTCGCAACGTTACAAAGGAAGTCTATTGCGACTGTCTTTAGCTGGCCAATTTGTACCTTTACACTACAATTCAGACTTTACGGAATGACCCACTTGGTGTACTGCTGCTAGGTCGATCAGGTAAGTATTGTTTTTACTATAGTTCTCCTTTAAGTATTGAATTTATTTTTTTTCTGCTGCATAGTGTAACTCAAGTTTGGGTTTCTATTTGCCAGTTTTCTGTTGAAAGGGCTATCTTTTTTTTTTCCTACAGGCTTTGAGCAGACAAACTTTAAGATCCTCCAATCTTAACAAAACAATTGTCTAGAACAGTGGTTCTCAACCTTTTTATTGCAGTGACCCTTTAGTACAATTCCCTGTGATTTGGCGACCCCCATTCACTAATTATTATTGGGCAACTCCATTTAAACCCTATATATCCAATGGTCTTAGGCGACCCCTGGCAAATCGTCATTCGACCCCCAATGGGGTCCCGACCCACAGGTTGAGAACCACTGGTCTAGAAATAACAGTAGAACTTGCCTGAAGGTTGGGTTACTATTAATTTTACATGCACATTGCTCCTTCAGTACCAACGTTGGGCATTGACATTAAGAACAAATAAGAAGCAAGCAACAATAGAGACATAGGTAGTGTAACCACCTATGTTCATTGTGACATTAGTCCAGGTTTACACTGGCATATGGTGCATCTCTTTAAAAAAAAAAAACAAACACAAAAAACAAAACAAAAAGCGTTGTAAAACGCCATCGCATTAACACAGGTGTATTTTCGTGACTCGTTTTACATAAAAATAGCACTTACACATCGCTTTTCTATCGTGTGACTGCTATTGTTCAATTCCAATTGCGATCTGTCTCATTGTTCACGTTGCATTCTGTACTCTCAAATGCAACCTGAAGTGTCCCAGCGCATGTTCCTGTTTATGAAACGCTAGTGTGACATTGTACATGCAATAGTCATTACTTTCAGACAATATTTTACAATTGCTGTATTTAAATAACTGCCATGTCAAACTAAATGGATATATATATAAATTTTTTTTTTTTTTTTTTTTTTTTTTTTTTTTGAGTGTTATTGTTTAATGTTGTAAATAACACTCTTCAAAAACTCAAATGCTAAGGGCAATTAATCACCAGTAGTTTTTTTTTTTTAAATTTTTTTTGTTATGGGTAACGTGTCCCTTAACGTGCATGTATAATTCCAATGGGTAATTTGATATGTTCACCTAAGCTTAGCCAGACTGTTAGTCAGCATGTTTTGCTGAGAAATAGGTCATGTAAAATAATCCACTTAAAGTGTAAGCATGTACTTAGGATAGGGTAATGCTAAGTCTTGTTTACGGTTATACACAATCATTATTTTTGTGTAAAAGTCTAAAGGATTTAGAAAACATAGCAACTGGTTAGGAAATTGGATGAATAGTGTTCACAGAGCTCATGCTTGTCTAAAAATAGCAGTTCTACACCTAAAGGGATACTGCCGCATAGATGATACCAATTTTACTTGTGTCTCAAATTATTAAAATTTGGGTAAAGCAGTACTAATCACATTAACTGATATGCTAAAAGTAAAGGGTCTGCCAGTCCAAACCTCTGTTATGAGGCAGCAAATGGGCACCTTTGACTGTAGTGCTATCTTCTAGAACTGCTGGTGCTAGTATCTCACAGCAGCCATATTGGATCCTCATTAATATGCTAAGGAACCCTGACACATCATACATAGCATTCGACTGGTTGGGGAATGTAACCTGGTTCATTAAACTGTGAATATTGGAGTCATACACTCAGTGCTAGTTTTCACACACACTATGTAAGAAATCAATGTCCTTGGCAATAGCTTTCTCAGCAGGGATGAAGCTGAAATGCTACCAAGGCTGCCATGTACTTGTGAAATAATTCATGCAGAAGAAGCAGAAATAATCAATTGGTTGGATTTGGAAGGGAAAGACTGTAGGTTTATTGTGTTGCTGGTATGTACTTTTTTAGGTTATTGGTTTTTAGGATTGTTTCCATTATGTAACTTGCACGATCCAGACCCCGTTCTCAGTATGCACCAATAAAAGTCCATGCTAGTCACAGAAAAGGCTTTAAACAAACTCCAAACAGGTCTTTCTACAGCCATTTATTTAAAGTTCAGTTCTTGTTAACTCTGTTGTGTTTTATTGTACACGCAGAATGTAGACACATAAGAGCAAAGACAGAAGTGAATATACATTTCAGCCTTTTCCCAGGTCTGATATTTATTGTCCCAAAGGAGAGCGAAATGATTTTACTTTAAACTCTAAGTTACGTAAGTTAACATGTCTTCTCTTTGCAGAGGAATTGTGGCCAGCATATTGGTGTTCTTGTGTTTTGGCGTAACGCAAGCTAAAGATGGGCCATTTTCAAGACCTCATCCAGGTATATGTTTGGCTATTGTATTCAGCTATTACTTTATTCTCTTTAACTGTCGTGTGTAACATAGTAGTGTACCTGGTAAGCTAAGGGTACACCTAATATTTTGTTGCATTTTTGCTGCATTTAGTTAAAACACAGCATAACAAAAGCGAGCGTCCATAGAACTGTATGAGTGTCTAAGCGCAACTTAGTGAGTGAGTCTAAGGCAGGGTTCACACAAGTTTAAGATGCGCAGCGTATAAACGCTGCGCATCATACGCTCATGTGAAATAAAAATACAGCCCCGTGCTTCCCTATTATACTTGCCTTGTTCCGGCCAGACGAGCGTTTCGCGTGTGCACGCTGGCTGTTGCATTTTTTTTTTTTATTTTTTATGCGCTGCGCATCATACGCTCATGTTAACCCAGCCTAATAGTAGTAATAAGTATAGTGTCTCCCCCTAGTATTCTGCTCTGCAACAGTTCACTATAGACTTTTTTATGTCTGTGTGTTTAAGTCAGGGTTCACTGCTGTTTTATTGCGGTTTTAACCACATGCATTAAAAGGTGCGGTCCAGACTAATTCCCCCATTTCATAAAAGATGGTTGTTTTTTAAATATTTAGTTTTGGCACCTGTGACTATCGTTTACCCTAAAAACAACATATAATGCTACCTTTCATCTCATTGTCCCTGCCAGGGAATCCAGAGCTGACATTCTGCTGTATTATGCTTCTATGCTTCTGGGGCTGACCCCAAGATTGATTTGGTCTAATGACTGTATGCCTTATTCAACTGAAAAAGCACATTGCATAAGCAATAAATCTGTAAAGTCATTCTAAAACTTTCAGGGAATTTATCAAGGAGGCTGAAAGACTGGGTTGCATGCATTTTAGCTGTTGCATGTTTAGTACAAATGCTGCAGATCTGCTCATTCATCCTCCCGGGGCAAACCATCTGAACAAATGCGCACCTGCTCCTGCATCAGATGCCTTAGATTACTGTAAATAAAGTCTAATCTGCACAATGCAATCTGTTTCTTCCAGCCTATTGGAGGTTTTGGTTATGTGTCAGTGTGGTTTACGAGCTGTTCCTCATCTTCATTCTATTTCAGGTAAGAACTGTTTATGGAAAAACACAATCCAAGTTTTGATGTGATTAATTCAGTAAAAGCAGCACATTTGCAGCTAAACATGGGTTGTATAGTACAGCTGCTCAAGGATAAAACTGTGCAAAACACACTGTACATTTAATCGGGCCACTTCTTGTGACTGCTTCACCTATTGTTAGTGTTAAACCATAAATACATTTGCCACATTTAACTTTCTGGTGTGTTGTTGAAGTACAAGTTTTAAGCTCATGTGCTTGTACTGCAACTAAAAGCCAAGCCAAATTTTAATTCCCCTAGGGCACTGATCGGCAAACTTGGTGGAGGAGGGAGTCAATTCGTTCCCTCCTCCACCGCCAACTAAACACTGTGGAGATGGGGAGGAGCGCAAAGGGGAAGAG
This sequence comes from Pipa carvalhoi, assembly GCA_021901965.1. Lineage (NCBI taxonomy): Eukaryota > Metazoa > Chordata > Amphibia > Anura > Pipidae > Pipa > Pipa carvalhoi. The sequence continues at coordinate 9,690 of JAKJJM010035090.1, forward strand.
CGCAAGCACCAGATCCCATGACCTGCCGACGTCCAATCAGAAGGAGCGTTGTCTGTCATGGGCGGGGCTATGGCGCGGAGGGGTGGGGCGCCGAGAGCTGCAGAGCTGCGGCTCACGATCTGCTCATTGCCAGCCCCTGCCCTAGGGGCAGTGGGGATGCAGGGCAACAGTGCAACTGATTGCTCTTTAACAATCAGTTTCACAAAAATGCCCTCTATCCACTGTAATTTACTACTTTAACCCTTGCCTTTTTGGATGTTTATTTAGTCTCTCAGTGCCTTACTTTTAAATATGTTACATATTGTGTTTCTTTTAGTACTGCTTTGTGACCTGATGAAGAGGGAATATCTCTCGAAAGCTTGTCTTATATTTGGACTACCATGTAATGCTACAGTACTCCTTTCTTATTTAACAATCAGTTTGTAGCTTGGAAATTTGTGCTCTCCTTCCCTCTGAGTACTCCTGTCTTCTTGGTGCTCTCCAAGGCTGCTTAAAGTTGTCATTAATGCTCCTCCAGTCCTTCAAATTTGATGATTGGAGTGTCGGCACCAACTTTTTTCCTTCTTGGAGCATTCCCGTTAGGATGGGAGTACCCCGAAGAATCCTTGCCGTATACTGGCTAAATTTTAGGGGTCCTATTTTTAAGGTATCCTAATGATGATAATGTTTTGATAATTTGCTCATTTGACAAATATGCACCTAGGTTGTAAAATAATTGCTTCCCCCTAAGATGTTCTAGAATGCTGAACATCACTTAAAATGATAGATTATTATGGTTTAGGGCAGTGAAGTGGAGGGAGCCATTTCACTCCCTCCTCCACCGCCGGCTGATCACTGTGGAGCCACAAAGGAGGAGGAGCGCAAGCACCCGATCTCATGAAGTGCCGACGTCCAATCAGAAGGAGCGTCGGCGTCATGGGCGGGGCTAGGGAGAGATGCCGCGAGCTGCACATTGTCGACTGCTGGTTTAGGACGTATGGGGGTGCAAAAACTGCTTTTTGTTTGTGCTTTGGTTTGAATTAAAATGCTTAAATGGCTTTTTTAGCAAATACACATGAGATCAAAGGGAATGTTGCATTGTTTATAAGACAGTGCCTAATTGCTGATACTGCTGTGCGACAGTAATACAACAATTAACCTGTCAATATATGGGGTTGTTTAATTGTGGCAAGAGCAAATCTGATCATAATTTAGAAGAAGCTTCTTTTCATGTAAAAACAAGTTATCCTCCAGAAACATCTGTTTTATGCCATCATTTTATTATACTTCTGTGACCATATAAATATCTGGAATTTATGCTGGTATTTTCAGAATTGAAAAGGTATCTAAAGCATCAAAGTCTTATCTAGAAATAACATAACTTGTGCATAGACACAATATTAAGGACCAGAAACGTCAAAAAAGCCCATTTTGATTGGCTCTGCAATTATTTAAATGTAGCACTTATAAGAATGTTATTTTTGAAGGTTAGTTCAAGAGCCGCTAGCCCTTTACTTTGTTAGGCTTTAAACATTCTTAAACTAGTAGTTGTACCTTCTCCCAGAGAAGATCTAATCCGATTGAAACTGATTGATCCACATGACTGGATGCATTACTAAGCTACATTAAATATAAATATTTGTTGCTTTTAAGTAGGATTTTATATTTCAAATAATTATACAGAAATAAAAGCTTATACTACTTGCAGAAGGGGTAGGCATGTTTTGTAATAATCCTTTAGATGCTAAATAACCTTATTTGGAGTGCTGTAAGGTGGTATTGTGGGCTCATTTATTTGCAAGGTCAGAATATCTCATTGTCAGCTTACATTACTTTTTTACTCAACATTAATTTGTCACACTGTTAGCCTTTGGCCATTACCTTACCCAGATGCATTCTGTTACTGTTACAGATGTGCGAGTGTCTAAATTCAGAGGCTCAACAATTGCATACTTTCTAATTAGGCAATCACCTGATGTGATTTTATTGAGATTTCAATGTAATGAGTAGCATCTAATCTCATAAGAATAAATGTGAAATCATGTCCAGCTAAATGCATTAATGTCTGGACAGACTCTCATAAAACTCTGAAATAGGCCATAGAATTACTCATGGACTGTCAGTTTGCAGCTTCTCTGCTTCCCTGTCACCAATGCTAGTTATGTGGATGTGGCTGCACCATTAGGAGTTTATTGTTCACATATTACATTGCTTACTAGAGCTTCACTGGTTATTTTTTTCCCCCTATAGTGCTTTGTGAGGAGAAAATGTAAAACTAGCAAACCAGAAACTATATAAATTCTCATTTAGATCTAAGCATTTGCATCTTGTTGAGTTGTCATAATAGAGTTAACTAAATTAAATCCAGTTTTAAATAAAATATACTACTAGTACATGCAAGAAATTCCTTTGCTTTAGTTTCTCATTTATTCCACTACCTTTTCCTTAGACTGTTCATGATGGACGACAGTTCATGAAATTTATAGACCCCAAATTGGGTGTTCCTCTGCCTGAAAGAGATTATGGTGGGAACTGTCTAATTTATGATCCTGGTAACAAAACGGATCCTTTTCACAACCTGTGGGTAAGTAAATCCTTTTTTTTTTTTTAATTTCAGTTCATTGTATTTATTTTTCAAACTAAGTATCTCCATGTGACCAGTGAATTTGAAGGAGGGTTCCCACCATCATTCCTTACATACTTCTTCTTTGGGGAACAAAACACCCGCCGAAAAGTTATGCACATCTGTGTGACGTCTCCATTTGTTTGTTTCAAGTGAACGAAAAAAACTGACCCTAAGGCTAGGCTCACACGAGCGTATTACGCGCAGCGCATATTATGCCTGTGTGAAAAAAAAATCTGCGCTGCACATCCCTATGAAACTTACCTTGTTCGAGCCACACGAGCGCAGAATGCGAGTCCACGCTCGCCGTCTCATTTTGCCAGCGCATGTACAATGCGTGAAGAATATGGCCAGATGAGCCACAAACACAGAAATACAATAGAAAAGTTTTGCAGTGCAGCTTTCTGCCCCCCCCCCCCCCCCCCCCCCC
>JAKJJM010035120.1:0-13589 GCA_021901965.1 Pipa carvalhoi
ATATTAGAGGTCAGTACAGAGATCTCTCCCACAATCTATTTACACCAAGAACTGTAAGTATAACAAGGGGGCATCCTCTACGTTTAGAGGAAAGAAAGTTCATGCATCAACATAGAAAGGTTGTTCTTTACTGTAAGAACAGTGAGGCTATGGAACTCTCTGCCTGAAGAAGTTTCCATGGTTGATTTCATTAAAAAGTTCGAAAGGGGTTTGGATTATTTCCTTCAGTGTAAGAACATTACAATTTATTAATACTATATAACTGAAGGTGAGATTTTGATCCAGGGAATTATTCTGATTTCCATATTTGGAGTCGGGAAGGAATTTTTTCCCTAATATGAGGATAATTGGCTCTTGCCTCCTTGCTTTGCCTTCCTCTGGATCAACATTGCAGGAAAATAGGCTCAACTGGATGGACTTGTGTCTTTTTTCAGCATTATAAACTATGTTACTATAAGCCACAATTTATATTTCAGCACTTATCTTTGGCTGTAGTGGTCTTTAACTACAGCATTTCTGTTAATATATAAAATGTAACCGTGTTTCCCCGAAAATAAGACAGGGTCTTATATTAATTTTTGCTCCTAAAGACACGCTAGGTCTTATTTTCAGGGGATGTCTTATTTTTGTGGAAACATGGTACTGGTACTGTATTTTGCGGAAACATGGTACCAGTACAGCATATTTCTCTTACTTTACAGCAGCTAGGTCTTATTTTCAGGGGAGGCCTTATATTTCTAAGCTTGGAAAAAATTGCACTAGGTCTTATTTTCGGGGATGTGTTATTTTCAGGGAAAAAGGGAAGGACTAAGAAGATATCAGTTTCGTCTATTTAATGACATGACTGACCTTGCTTAAGACACTTTAATACACAAGGTTATCACCTATCTATATTATAAAATGCATAAAGTAGTGGCAGCACTAATTTTCTAATTTATCTAGGACTGGGTCACTTTACACGTAATTGCCTATAGAATACTATAGGATAAGGGTACAAACAGTACTTTTTTTGCGCCGATACGCAAGGGTACGGCATACCGGAAAATCTGAAGACTTACATAGACTACAGTATTGAATACTGAGTAATTAATCAGAAATGCGTACCGGCAAATATAAAATGCGTACCGGCAAATATGAAATGCGTACCGCCAAATATGAAATGCGTACTGCCAAATATAAAATGCGTACCGGCAAATATGAAATGCGTACCGGCAAATATGAAATGCGTACCGGCAAATATTTTTTCACAAAAAAAGCACTGGGTACAAATGACACCTTTTAAAAATGTAACTGGGTTGTCAACCTTGCTTGACCATGCTGGAAATCAACTGTAAATAAGTATTATATCGTTTCCCCTGAACTTTGCCAGTGTATCTATAACATCAGTTCAGGGGAAATGATTACATTTGTCATTAATGTATTGCAATAAACCTGCTAAAAATACTCAACAGATTTAAATAAAACCATACTTAATGTAGAGTATATTTTGTCGGTATTCAAATTTGTAAATCACAGTGAATGTTTTTGCAAATAATGTTCATAGCATTTTTCCTTTTTCCAAATGTCATCTTCCTTCTTTACTAGCAACACATATTGCATCTTAGGAAATGAGTATTTTCTTCAGGAGTTGATTGAACATTAAATAAACCATGCTCTAAAAAACATATTAATTACATCATCCCTCTGAGCATCTGGAGCCAATATATTTGGCTTTAGATTCATATGCTAGATCCTATTCCAAGATCGATCACCAAGTAAGATGTTTTTTCCAAATGTAAACTGAGTATTATTTTGCTGAGGGATTGTCATTTAAGCTTTGCAGGGGGTTTGTTTAACTTTGCTTACTGTTCCCACAGATTACAGAATTTACCTTCCATGACAGTCAGATGTTAATGACTATATGATATCGGTGTCCGGCTCAAGCTTCTTGTTTATTTATACAGTACAAATAGCCTTTAGAGCTTGTCACATCAATCACAATTCTATGAATTTCAGATTTACTAGGACCTTGGTTTGATTAATGAGCGTGAAAGTATTAATTGATTTTTTTTTGTTTTTTTTGTTTTGGATAGACGTAAGTACATTCTCACTTCTGATAATACAAATATCTTAAACATTACTTTCTTATTGAAATGAATATAAAGAGCGTTTGTTAACCATGAGTAGGTATGAATGTACAGTACATAGTCATTAAATCACTTGCAAAAATTGATTTTTTTTATATCTTTACCCAGCGTACAGTAGTTAAGGAAATGATTGATTTTGTAAATTTCAAAACAACTTGTTATTTCTTAAAATTAAATGGTTACTTCATAGAAAAATACACAATTGCCAGTGGCATTAACAGCATAAAATTACTAAGCACATATAGTTCATTTAGGGGCATATTTAGCAATTTTTATCAATATTAATAGTAAGAGACTTTAGCATAGTTATCAATGTGCTACTTACCCATTCTATTTGTTTTCTACACCTCCAAGGCATGAATATGCACACTTCAGTTGAAAATAATGTCCCTAGGACTGAAAGGGACTGTACCTCTTAAGGAAACATCTAGTCTTAGGGGTAATAATAAGTAGTTATAAGAAAGGACTGACAATTTTACTGGTGTTAGCAGTTATTTATAAAGTATAAGAATTAGTCAGCTTCAAAAAATGTATATAAAGAGAAATCACCCCAACACACTTACAAATGCAAGGCTCAGCATTTACCTGGTTAAGCCTGCCCCTTCATATTATTTCTTAAATTGTGAGAATTATCACTAGGATATGAGTGGAAACATAGACTTTGTCATGGCATGCCTCTAGCTGTTTCTAATGAAATTATTTCATTATTTCAGTTATTTTAGACAAATGTCACAGCTTAATATCTCCTTAGACAATCCATCAGCGATTGTTTATTATCATGTGAATAGTGTCTGAAACCTCTGAACCCCTCAACCACTGACCCAAGCCTGAATATGACTACCTCTGAGTCTACATACAGAATTGTTTTCCCAGTCCTTCCATTTCTCTCTGCCATCTGTTAGAATGGTTTTGATTTAGAGTATACATTAACAAGAGCAGAACATCGCTTGTGTACCAATCTCTTGACAGAATAATTCAATTCCATGTTCTGCACCAGCAATAGCCAGTGTAATGTCCTAAATAACAAGAGAGTGGGACAATCATATAAATGCCTGCCATGTAAAATTTTCAATAATTTAACCAGTGTTTTCATTTTTCTTTTTTGGTGAGACTTATTTGTTTCCTTTCAGAAACTTTAACAGGTCTAGTAGAAAAAGGAAAATATAACTGGGCATGCTCACCCTGGACATGTGAACAAAATAGCTTTTTAACCAAGTGAATTTTTAAAAGCATGATCATATTTGTTTCTTGTTATTGTGCTTTGCTTACTGTTGCTTTTGTGTGATTATCATGGAATTTTAAGGGGAATTCATCAACAGGGACAATCTTTTCAGAGGTCTAGTATCCTATAGCAACCAATCACAATTTGCCTTTCAGAATTCTAGTTTCCCTCTACCAGTGAATACTAATAGCTGATTGGTTGCTATGAGATACTAGACCTCTAAAAAGATTACCCCGTTGACAAATTCCCCTGTCTTTACAATTTACTTTTAAATCATTTTCTTTTAATTCTGCACTGGATTTTTGCTAATTATGAGGAGAGGGTTTAAGCCTCCAAAAACTTATAATGTAAACTGTAGAATTTACTCTGAACTTGTTTACATTGTGATTTTGAGTCATGTAGAGTTTTAAAAAATAGTAGTTTTCAAAACAGTTATACCTTAAGTCACTTTATCCATTTACAAATACTTTAAATTGTATTTTTATAACTGGGAGAATGGTTAGCAGTGAGATTAAAGGTTTGTTTCAGTGTACAAACTGCCATATGTTTGCACTATTGTAACAGATGTCCGGGTGAATATCTATCTCTGTGTCAGATGCAAGCATGTTGTCTATATGAAGGCTTGAGACAATCTTAAAGGGAATCTGCTGCTTACTGAGCAGGTAGTTAGAAGGATATCTGAGAAGGGTGGTTATATATGTCGAGATATGTTCAGGTTATATTGTAGCTGGAAAGGGTATGGTTTCATGTAACACTATGCTACAATTTCATTGTGGTGCTACATTTATGCCAAAAATGGATTGTACCTGAATGGGAGTGGATCTGTTGTGCAAGGGTAGAGGTTTCTGGGGATTTGGTTATGTATTACTAGGCTGGAGTAAAAAAATACACAAGTTCGTCCAGTTCAGCCTATTATCCTGCAATGTTCAGCTGATCAGTATGAGATCTTGTGCAACTGACCTAGTTTACAGGCTTGAGAATTCTAAACAAAGGTAATAAAGAATCAGGTGGGCAGCAGTTCTGTGATGTTGCCCACCTGCAAGATTCTGATTTTCTCAGAATTCTCAAGCTTTTCATTCAAATTCCTGGTTTTAGATTCCAAAATGAACTGCTAAAGTAGCTGACACAGAGAAGGAGCTTTTAAAAGAGATTACTTATAAACTGAAAAGTGATGGAAATGAGTACAAGAAGACAGATGAATAACTGTTGATGCTAGAACAAAAATGAGATAATAAGGGCCACTTCCACATTAGAGTGAAATGTGTAATTTGAACTGAAATGAATGTTATTAGGATCTAGTCCTGCAAAGTAGTCCACCCTGTTTCTCAGTGTTGGTCTGGAATGCTGGGGCCCACCAGGAAAAAGTTCAGAATATTTTCTTTTTATATTTTCATCCTCCCCTTCATTCCTTATGATTTTATTGTGTCCTACCTCTCGTTTCTCTCCAAACCCTAGCTGGTTTATACTATCCTCAGGAATATGCCCGATGGTGCATTTCAAATCCCCAGGAGGGCCATTGAGTCCTATGGCTACTAAGAGATTCCCCTGTGTTTTGGTGGCCAGTACAACACAGCACATTATGTTTCAAATTGATGGGCGGATCCACCCAATGCTGCTTCTAAAGTTACACAGTGTGTTCACTTAGTGACTGGCAGTCAATAGTATCTTTCCCTCTAAACCTCTGCATCATTACTGCATTTTTGAGGTCACACTGATACTGGGGGTTAGGTAAAACAACAGTGGTGGGTGGATATTTTCTGCTATTTTTATTATTTCAATGATATGTGGCTCAGAAGCAATCACCCAGTTAAACTCCACACAGAAACATACATCCAAAATGCTTGTCCTGAGGCCTGGGTTCACACTAGCGCAGGCAACACTGTGCTTTAAAACAAAAAAAACGCTAGGTGCAAACCCCCATTTCACTTACCTGATCCTGTCACACTAGCGTGACCACACCGTGGACACTTCATGTTGTGTTTCTAGTGAGCATAGGGACGCGATGGGAACAATGTGGCGAGATAGGAGGAGCCAGGAATGCAGAAGGAGCAGTCACACAGTGTTGGGTAAGTACAATAGAAAGAACAGCGCTAGCAGGAGCTAATGTGAACCTGGCCTTAATAACATCTGTGTTTGTTTAAATCATCTCACTTTATCAGAAACTAAAAAAAATAAACTAAGAAAAATAAGGGATTTTCCCAACCAAACTACATACATTAAATGAACAGGTGAAGAACGGCAGTACATTGCAATTTTATTAAAGAAATTAAAGTTTACATTCCCTTGTTTTCTTAGAAGTGCCCAGTAAAGCTAATGACATTACTTTATTTGGAGGAAATCATATTTGTCCATTGTGCTGAATACAATGAAAAATATTATCTGTAGGCTCCAATTAAAGGGGATGGAAATTCAAAAACAAGCATTTGATAGTTTAAGACCTTTGCCAAAACAAATATACTTATGATAGTCTGTTATTATGTTGTTGCATTCATTGTCCTGCTGTCGTCTACATAATTATTTTATCCTAAAATGATATTCTTGTGTAGTAACACAGGGCATAGTTTTGTAACATTTAAAGATTGTTACATTGTTGCATTCTGTTCAGTAGTGTAAAATGAAGTGCTTTACTTACTGTATAATCAGGTATCTAATAAGATATTAGAATAATAAGAATTTATCAATGTCCAGAACTTGGGGGCTAGAGGAGCAAAAACAAGAGTTACACAACCTCCTAGTAAATAGAATAAGGCACTTAGATTTTGATTGTAGGTCACAGTTGCCCAGTGCTGAGTCAATTTAATGAAGCATAGTGAGTCCTACAAAGGAAAGGTATGTTGTCTGTGGTTTAGTGCCGTTTTAAATAACGCCTTTCAAATGGTCATGAGTAAGGTGAACTTTTGTTTGGCTTTACTAGCAAATAACAAAAACACTTCAGTTCTAGTCATTTACCCAGCAAAAAATGACACACATGACTTTGACACTCATAATTTTGATTAATAGGGGTTTGGTGTCAGCCTGAAGCAACTACAAAAATAACATAGTCTGTGGTTCAATTCACAAACTTTTATCAAGTGCTCTTGACAATTGAGCGACTATTACTAGGAGACACGTTTTAACAATCAGTCAAAAAACTCTTTCTTTTGTAAAATCTCAGAAATATAAATGACACCTATTGACAGGGTCTGACTCCAGTAATAATTGTGACGTTATCAAACTTTCTTCAGTTGTGAAATCTAAATTGATTTGCTAAATGATCCTTCCTGAGCCAGGCAAGTTTGCTGTGTTGCCAGTCAATATTAGACAAGTCAAGATATGTGTAAAACCCTTAGTCATCCCTCATAATGTAGTTTAATACAGATTGCAGTTGCTCAGTGCTTTTAATAAGCACATTTATCTTGATTTAAATATTGTATTTATTATTCAGCTGTTCTATCCATAACATTCCATACTTCCTTCCCTTCACATTGCTAACGCATATACATTTCATATTAAACTAATCCGCATACTGTAAAGGAGCTAGAAAATGAAATTTTAAATCTAAATCCCATAGCATTCCTATTCTGCTAGATAAATGTCCCCTAATCCTACTATCTAATCTATATCAGTCTCTCTTGCTTTTACCAAAAGAGATTATTCAGATATTTCATCCCTTTTTTACTGTTTTTATCTCCTTTATTCTGATCTCCTGAGGCCTTTTGTCTACTACCCAGGTTAACAAGTCTGTACCAATTCATGATGTCTGTTTCAGTGACCTAAAATGTTTGCTCTTACTGAAACTTTACTCCTCTACAAACAATCTACTCTTGAAAGTGTCCCACCTCATAGAGCCATGTGCTTCCTGCATACACCATGTACTAAAGGAGAAGCAGGACTGCAGAGCCTAAGGCAAAAAAAAACATTTTGGGGCCTCCCTACTTAAGACAACTATAACTTTATTTTCCGCGTATTCCAATGCAAATGTTACTGCTTTTAAAAAACACCATGCTGCAGGGCTGGGCAAAGGAGTAGGCATCCGCCTAGGGTGCTGCTAAAGGGGGAACCATCTTGGTGATCGCCCCCCCCTTCTCCTTGTCCCTACCTACCTCCTCCCTGGCCCAGCTGTGTCTTCTCTTAGCGCTTAGTGCTACAGCAATCCTCTCCCCAGCACTTCCTTTAACTTCCTGCAAATAGTTCACAGGAAGTTAAAGGAAGCACTTGTGTGAGGTTAGCTGTAGCGCTAAGCGCTAGAGCAGACACAGCTGGGCCAGGGAAGAGGTAGGTAGGGAAAGGGAGGAGGGGGGGAGATCACCAAGATAGTGCTCCCTTCTTTCAGAGGGCATGGAGTAGGAAGGGGGTTGTGGGGGCAGCACAGTGTGGGAGGGGGTTTGTGGAGGCAGCACAGAGTGAGAAGGGGGTTGTGGGGACAGCACAGTATGGGAGGGGTTGTAGGGGCAACACAGTGTGGGAGGGGGTTGTGGGAGCAGCACAGTATGGGGAATGGGGGGTGTTGTGGGACAACACAGTATTGCGAAACATGGGGTTGGGTCAGCAGAGTATCTCCACAATATGGAGAAAGGGATGGTGAGAGAAAGGAACTTAAAAATTGCAAAGCTACATACTACCTTGCACCACTTTACCTGTTGCACTGTAGTGAACTATATGGGGGTACTGCTGCACTGCATGGGGCACAATGGAGGGGAGACTGTTGGGAGGGTCATTTTGGCATTTTTGCCTAGGGCGCAATTAAATCTTGTCCCAGCACTGCCATTCTGTATAAATGGAGAGCTACAAGCATTAAGGTACACAAATTAGAAATGCTAAGTAAATGTATTGAGAAAAAATGATGATTCTGGGGGCCTTTCAAAGCCTTAGGTGGCTGCCTTTGTGCACTAATGGGTGAACCAACCCTGAAACACGTTGTCTCCATCTTTCTACTCTTGGTTGTGTTAAGATTATTTGAGAACCATATTCTTCCAGATTTTCATTTTATAAAATATATACTAAATACCTTAGAGGAAATTTATAAGAGTTATTTCAAACTTTTTAATGCCTTTTGCCATTTTTCAGTGCTTTTTCTATTTGCTGAGGTTTTCCAGTTCTTCTGATTTATAAAGGACTCACAAAAAATTACTAATATCGTTAAAGATCGATCTATTGAAATTTGCACAATTTGCAGTGTTTTCAGTGCAGTTCCCCTTCTATTACATACCAGTAATTTTCTATGCAAAAAACACATCCACCTGTGGCAAAATGAGCAGACCTACTCCATAGAGAATGAAGGGTTTTCACAAGCCTAAATCACAAGCCGAACAGTTTTCGATGAAAAAAATTCAACAGAGAATGGCTTTATAAATTGGTAAAAACAGAGATATTGATATATTGCTGATATTTTATCAGCTTTAAAAATATCCCACCTTATCGTCTGTCAACTAGAATTGATACTTACCTTCTATTTAAAAGATAAGTAAACCCTGGATATAAAGAGATCCCCATTTACCTCTTATCAAGTAAAAAAACCATTGAGAAACTCCTGATTCACCTCTTTTATCAGCAGAGCTCAAAATCAGACTTTAACTGTGACTCCTCCTGAACAAACTTCCTGGTGTGGGGAGCTCGAATGTTAAGCCACGCCCCCTCCTTCCCCTTGCTCTGTCTCTACTGCCGACCAACCGCACAGCGGTCAGACAGCTTTGATATGCGCATGCTCAAGAACAGGAGCTGCATACAATTAATCTCAAAGCAAAGCCCCGGGACCTTCACTTCTCTGAGGTGCGTGCATGTGATCAGGAGGCTCGTGCACAGATTAACTCCTAACTGGCCACTGATGACAAAGATATATTGATTTATTTTTCCTGCAGCATTACAATTTAGTATTCTTATATCACTCTGCTTTGCCTCTTTATTATGTGTGTGTGTGTGTGTGCCTGCATCTGTGTGTGTATATGAGAATACTAACTTTTTTTGCTGCTTTAATATAGGGAAACACATTCTGCAATTGGCTGGCAATCAGATCCACTGATAGGCTATAATTGAATTCTAATAATTAGAAACACCTGACTCTTAGTAGCAATCAGACTGTATGAACAGAATAATAAGTATATTTATTGATTTAAATAACCATTAAATGTTTTATTTTTAGTATTTATTCAAATCTTCTATGAAGCACGCTGGTGATTCTGATACAACCAATTTCTGTGAAACGCTATTGCACAATTTCAGTGCAGTTCAGTTGGAGTACAGGAAATCCTTGGAGTTCTCCAGATGACATAGTGCCCTGGTGAGTAGGGTTAAAGCAGCTTGATTTTGAGAAACCTGACAGCAGAATGGTTGGTGAGTGTTGTTGACCTCTAGCATGAAAGCTTCATTTACCAACAAGATCTACTTGGAATAGTTTTCCTGTACCACCTTGAAAGAAGCCAGTTGCTCATGAGGGAGGAATAGTTTTAAATTAACCAACGAGACTCCTTAAATAAAGCTTGTTGAAGAATAAATGCCTCATCCTGGACAAATGCATGTGTCAAAATGTAAACTAAAAATAACAAGCTTTAACGTGGGCATTAATATTGAAAGAAATGCTACTGCAGATACAGGTGAGAAAATAATAAACCTTATGAGCTCAGTTTGAGGTAGTGAGCAAATATAGATAGACAGCTGAAAGATGGGGAAGATGAAAAATTAAGAAAGGAAATATATAATTTATGTTCATTAATACGAAAGCTCAAATAAGGTGAATACCTTTTCCAAGGTATTATATATAGATCAGACAAATTTATCTTGGAATACTTTAAGAAAGAAGAGCAAAAGCAAAGGGGGATCCTAGAGAAGGAAACGCTGAATGAATCAATAGACAAGTAATTAGACATGACTGAGTGGATTCATGGAAGCTGATACATAGGACAATTTAGCAAAACAGTGGGTGGTCAGCAGTGTAAAATACAGAAAATATGACTGTAATGAAGAATAACTAGGCAGCAGATCATGTCTCACAGGTGTGAGCATCTAAATAATGTAAGAAGAAGACAGATTGCAATATATCAAGTGGGAAGGGGCTCCGCACAGGCTCCTCCCACATCTTACCCTGTGTAAGTAATATCCAGTTTGCTTTAGATCATTTCATTGCTGCAACACTGGCAATACAGACAGTTTGAAATTAGGTTTATTCTCATTTTTTACAATAAAAAAATGGCAAGAGTTGGTGACTTAAGTAGAGAGGAGCTGAGCTATTTAGGAAAAATTCTGATAAGGCACCACTATGAAGTCTACCTACCAGACATAGGTAATCTTGGGCTCTAGATGAGCATGGTAATGGAGCATTGGCTCACATAATGAAAGGCAAGTTCCAAATTAACTTTTTGAGGCTATGGAGCAATATAAAAAGAAGAGAGGTAAAGCTGGCAGAGGAGATTACCAGAGAAGTGACAGATTTATCTTTGCCATTTTAGATTAAATTTATTTACCCACAATTATGCATTTATGGAAAAGTCAAAATTACACTGACACACAACACACAAGTCTTTATATCAGGGGTGGGCAAGTAATTTTCCCATGGGGCCACATGAAAAACTGGAATGGTGTTAGAGGGCCAGAGTAACATAGTTAACTTGCCGGAACCTATGGCAATTAGCCACGACCCCCCCTTTTTCGCAGGCTCAAGCGGGCCGGTCAGAGATAGTTAGAGGGCCAGATGTGGCCCGCGGGCCGCACAATGCCCAGTTCTGTTTTATTTGTTTGGCTTTTAATAAACATAACTTCTAATTAAAAAGAGAAATAAACATAAATACAGCTTAAATATTGTGTCGAGAAATCTGGATATACATTTTTAAGGCTCTTTTCCAGGTTGTTTGGGTGGATCTCAATATCACACAATCTTCACCTGATAACTAAAACTTTGTTTTTTGATACATCGTACATCTGCATTACTTTGAAAAGCCACATCTAGGTGCAACTTTTCCCCTTTCTTGTTGTTTTGGTCTGGAGGAATGATTATGGGAAAAGCTCAGTCAACTGATTTAAGGCATGTGTTTTAGGCCAATACAGGTATTATTAGGATTTTCTCAGAGAAGAAAGATTTCTACAAGTGAGAGTATATCCTCACTTCTTGTCGCATATGGGAACTGCTTATAATAATTACATTTAAGAAGTGCATATGTAGACCAATGTCATTAACTGTTAGCAATTTTTAGTGTGCAAGGGATGACGTGTAATGTTAATACAATGTCACCACAATATATGCATTGACACTGGAAGCAATCGCTTTGGCGTCATTTGCAGATTGATGCCAGTATGTTTGCACCAAACCTGCACAACACTTCTCTGTATGACAGGTTGTGCAAACAGGAAATTACATTAAAAGGCATGTCTAATTTGTCTCACCACTTCCTCATTGTTACCTCTTCGCCTTCTTAAGAACACCACAAGTATTGCAGCCATATCATTGCAGCCAACATGTCTGAAAAGCAATTAAATATTTGCATATGGTTACCAGCACTGGAATTCAGGCATCCTATTCCACAAAAGCAGTATGTGCAATCCCAAACAGCAGATAGGTCGGTATGGGAATATATTCTCTTTTCATAACCATAGACACAGATAAGAATTTAGAGCTCAATATAGAGTTCCAAATGCAATATTTGCTATGTGACGGCCATTTTTCAGTTGTGTACATACTGCTTAATGTCATGAAATGGTCAATATGAAATCTCCCAAACAAGAACCAACTCTATCAAAGTCCAACTTTTCAAAAGCTCTCTCAAAGTTATTACTGGGCAAAGTATCTGTTGGCCAATTTACTCTTTGATAATTATACCACTAAAATTTTGGCCATCATTATTTATGCACTACAACTTAACATCCAAATTATTTATTTACACCAAGTAAGAAATGGTGGCATTGAAATATAGCATGGATAAGATTGGCATTGTTTGCAATGTTTTTTTTCACTTACAAAGATTATTGCATTCCTCATATGGTTTTAATTAACATTTCCCACATATACTGATAGTTTGAACTCCTATATGATATATCACACTTGATATTGTTCTTCTATGTTTTGGAGATATATTAACATGCCAAAAAGTAATTGCAATAATATTTACAGAGAATGTTTGCCCAAGGGCATCTCAGATTATCAAGATTCATCTTCCCTCATGAAAACTGTGGTTAGAGCTAGTGTTGGAATGTAGTGTAAATGTGTTCACTGTTCCCCATGAAACATAAACTACTGTATTAAGCACCTTTGGGATAACTACAGTACAGTTAGGAAATTTGATAATTGTCACTGCACAAGAAGCTGCAGAAATGCATGAAGATTTATTAGAGATATTCAGAATGTGTTCCTTATGTACAGCCACTAAATTTCAAGAAAACAAAGTAATTATACATTATAAAATGGAGAAAGTATTTGTACAAATGGAAAACAAGTAAAAAATTAACATATATGGCAAAATTACTAAAATCTGACACCAGGGTGTTGGAAGAAGAAACAGATTATCTTATTTTGGATTTGTTTATTGTGTGTATTTATATAGTACTGAAACCTTCAACGTCTAAGGGGCTTATTCATGTAAGTCTGAACAGTCGTGTAAGGGTCCCAACTTGCATTAATTTGCCACTTCCGTATATTCAGGTATACAGCAAACTCTGTAATGTGGCAAATTTGCAACCAACTTGGACACTTATGAAAGCCAAAGACTTACTGTTATGACTGTGGAAGTGTAGCAAGACCACCGACCAGCAGAAGTTGGAACAAGTTTCACTTGGGGGTGGAGTCTAATGAAAACCCAGTATTCACCAGTGGTTCCCACAAGGGAACTTGGATTTTGCAGCAGGATGCTCACAGATCACAGCCTCCAAGGAAGCCTCTCCACTTGGCAGCTTCAGGTGCAGATTATAGAATTCCCAGCAAACACAGGGGACAGGAACAGACAGGAAACTGGGAGCGAAGAAGGCTCACTACAACACAGGAACAGCAGAACTAAACTGGAAACAGGATTCACTGGAATTGCTGAACTTTATCAGAAACGGGTAACTCTGGAATCTGATAGAGAAAAGGACAAAGAAGCGCAAAAAGAGGAGAGAAAACTCCTCTAAGTGTAGTATTGGATAAAATATAGCAGAAACACAAATAGATGTTATGTTGGACAAAACAATGGTGGTAGAAAGGCCTGGTGGTAACAAGGGAGTGCCGTCCCTCCCCCAGACATTTTTGTCTAACGGTTAACGGTAAACACCTCCTCACAAGTTACTTTCCTCTGTAATCTCCT
>JAKJJM010035153.1:0-15331 GCA_021901965.1 Pipa carvalhoi
ATTCCGGTAGGTCCGAATTTTCCGTCCCGAATTCACTTATAGCGAACTCCCATTATAAAGTTGCGACTGCGACAATTTTTTTGTTGCGGTCGCGATTTTATAATTGGAGAACTGTCGCGGTCGCAACTTTATAATGGGAGTTCGCTATAAGTGAATTCGGGACGGAAAATTCGGACCTACCGGAATGACCCCCTTAGTCTTAAAAATTGGGCTTTAGGTACACTTCCTGAATATGTATTATCTAATAGGACTGGGCGAGTTCTGTTTAACAACATGTCTGCTATCAGTAATGATAAAAACAGGCAGAAAGCAGTAAAATCCATGAATTTTATTTCAAAGTGCAGTATATAAATAACTGCCATGCTAATCCAAATTAGATTTTTTTTTTCTTTGTTTGTTACAGTACATATTTAATTTTGTGAAAATGGCATATCTTTTGTATGAAAAAAATAGCAGAATCTTAGAATGACAGTATACCTTTAAAAATAATATATTCTTGGGAAATTTAAAATGATAGTAATATTTATTTCTTTAAAGGGATACTAACACATTCCTGATGAACTTTATACATATCAGTGAAAAGAGCTTCTGCCCAATGATAGTGTATAAGAATCTGCAATATACACTGCACTTTTCACACATAATAACTACACCTCACCTGTGTCAGTGTAACCCTTGTGGTTTCTTGTGATACAAATAACACACCACAAAGCAGTTATGAAGGGGGTACAATCCAGGAGATCTGGAGCTGTACAAAGCAATAACTGTATGCCAGGCCCTCTACAGGACCCTAGAGGGCATAGTGGGTGGCCAAAAACCATTCACTTTGTACAGTCTTGCCTTTCTATTTTTAAACTTGAAAAATGTATGGTAACTGTATTGCACAGCTTTCCAGATACATTTTAGCAGTCTACAGTGATATTATTCTTACCATCAGCTGTTTCTGCACACGTTCATTCTTCTCTGCTTCAGTAACTCTTGATTCCACTTTTCTGTCTTCTACAAGGTCAAAGTTAGACAAATCAGCACTGTAACTGTTGAATTCTACTCCATCCTCAGGCTCGTGGACGTACTCTCTTACGGGGTCATACATAGGAGGTGGGGGCAGTGGTGGTGCAGTCATTACCAGATGAAGTTCTTCTTTTGTTCGCAGCAGGTCATTCTGGGCTTCCTGTGCCTGTTGTGAATGTAACAGTCATTAGAAATGATGTCACAGCTTTATGTGCAATTTGTACAGTCTTGTACGATGGCATTTGTGCAAAAGTGGTACAAGGAGTTGCCCAAGCCACTTCTACCACTGGATCCACATCCCTACAAAGTTCTATCTATCCCTTATATCCTATGATCTCCTTTAAAATGATGGTTATCTTTTGATTATACTCCTCCTGAGGGACAGTAACACATTTCTTCTTTAAGTACTTGAATTCATATTTAATAAATTCATGTTATATAAATCACACAGCTGTGCTCTAACAAATTATTTTAACAGTACATTTTGGCTTTTTTCAAAGAGTCACAACTTCTCCTAAGCATTTAGCTCTTCTGAGGGCCTTATTGACTAAAGGTCGAATAGTCGTGTATAGGTATGAATTCACATTTGATTGCCACGTTCCCATGTTTGCTTCATCAGAGTAGAGAATTAGGGGGTTAATGGTAGGGTTCCAGTGTGGCATAAGGTGACTATTTCATCAAAGTGACAATGGTGACTGCGACTAAATTTGTCTACAATAAAACATTAACTATGGACAAGGTGACATAGAAATAGATGTATTATTCACTTATATACAGTTAGTGGGATATGGTGATGATGATGTCACTGCACTTCACTGGGCAAATTCACATCAATTCACATCCTACTTCTATTTGACTGACTTCACCACACTACACATGCGACTGTGTCTATAGCAGTTCCCTTGTTTGACAAATCTATCCGCAGCTTCATAAATAAGAAGTGAATTTGCGACTACTTTGGTGATGCTATTCGAACAGTAGTGAAGATTATTTGACAGGTGAATTCAGATTTGAGTCAATAAGACCCTGTGTCTGTTATCAAGAATATATATTTAGTTTGTAACCATGCACTTAATAAATTGGTTTTTTTTTTCTAAACAGTGAGCATTCTGGCAAGAATTAAAGAACCAGACAGTAACATGGAATGAATAGACAGTAACAATAAAGACTGAAATGAGTCAAACAGAAAGTGGAAACATCATGAAACATCTTAGATTTTGTGAATGGAGAATATCACTGTTTATTTTTTTTTTGTATAAACTACAAGCAGACACTAATGTTCCCTTTAACTTTTTGTGTTTTTTTTGTGCAAATTTGAAGAACCAGTAATAAAGTAAATCAGTAACACATAAAAATAAAAAAGCTGTTTGGACGGACATGGCAGTTATTCATATGTAGTAAAAATAAATGTCATCTATGAATCTTAACAAAGCCTAGTGTTTACTTACATGATAAAAGATGGCTGCAACCAGCAAATTAAAAAACAAACACACAATAAGCAAATAAATCAGTAATTCAAGTTCAAAGACAACATTTTTACAAGTATAGTGTAGGAATAACTGCCATTCCAAATTATATGGGAATTTTTGTTCTGTTGTTACTTGTCCTTTATTGTATATTGCAGACAGTATGAATAGTACTCTGTATATTGTTGTAAATGCATTACCCTGCACTGAAGGGAAAGCAAGGGAGCTTATAATTTGGCTTCAATTTCTGGTACCATCATCATATACAACTAGATTCTTGCCATGTGCCTAGAAAACTTACCCTTAGCTGCCATTCGCCAACCTCCTCTTCTTTGGATCTCTTGGCCTCCTCAAGGAGTCTAATCCTGTCTGTATACTCTGTTAGCTCAGCAGCCTAACAAAGAGAAAATGAGAGGTGCTACAACACATACAGTAAATAAAACTGGATTTATATATTAGGATAAGGAATGTTTTTAAGAATACATACTACCCTATTGCATCCATATTTATACATTTAAATCTATAAGCAAAGTGTGCCATGTTTGTTTTATAATGCAGGAAGCATTACACTTACAGAGATCAGAGAATAGATTTGTAAGAATCTCCTGAGCAGCTGCCTTTCTTCAGGCGAAGGAAGCAAGCTCAGTAGGTGCTGATTCTCACTTTCTGCTCTCCTCGCCATAGCCATTTGTACTAGCTGCACAGGCAGAGAAGTATTTATCCACTATACCTTCTGTGGTAAGTGTGTGCTGAAAGTGACATTGGTTTATTTGGGTGTTGGGGAAAAGTTCCCAATGGCCTGCAATAATGGAATACAGGGCCAGTAGGCATTTTTGAATGGGGAGTGGAGCAACAGTAATTTATAGGGAATGGCTGCGTTGCTGTTACAACCTAATCAACTATACCCCAAGGTGCTTTTATCAGGGGAACTGGCATTAATATGCCTCGTCCAGGTGTGGAAGGTGAAGTCAAGCCCTGTATCATTCATTATTTATAATATTATTATTTATATAATAATATATTATTATTATATATTGAGTCTCAATATTTCATATTTGCTTGGATGGTAAGAAAAACAAACTGATGACATCTGATTTACTATTGCATCACCAGAATTGACTTCCGTTTTTCGATATCTGATCTAAGGCTGCCTGGTTTTCAGCCCAGCTGGTCCTTAATTCAGCATGGTGGATAAGCCTGATTATAACCTGAACAAACACATGGAAGTTGTCACTCTGATAAATACTCTCCAGGAGAAAGCCAAAGAAGCCCTTTAGAATAAACATGCCTCCTACCAGTTGCTCTTGGCTCTTCTTCTGGTCCAAAGCTTGTCTTTGCAGTTCCTCTTTGGCACGTAAAGCAGCAATACGTTCTGCCTCTAATCTCTCTGCCTCAAATTGTGCTCGTTTTCTTTCTTCCTCCAGTTGCTTGGCTCTCTGTATTTGCTCTGATAGCTCTGTGAAGGAAACCAATAAATGCTACTTATGCCAACTATGTTTTTAATACATTTATTACATTAACTATTTTTACTGAGAAAATACATTTAAACAGTAATGTATGCACAATAAATCCCTTCTGCAGACCATAATGTTGGAAATCCACAGTTTTTAAGGACCAGTAACACAGGAAAAAAAAAAAAAAATCACATTTGCTTTGACAAGGCTGTTATTCCTACATTAATACTGGTACAAATGTTATTTTCAATGTTGAATTCCTGATTTGTTTTATTTTGAGTTTGTTTTTCTTCCTTAAGGTTGCAGCCATCTTTTTTCTGTTGAGTAAAAACAAAAAACTCCTTCCCAGTCTCATTTCATATGGAACTCTAGACAATGATATTCATGAAGTACCCTAGAAAGCCCATTTTGGCTGCAACCAAGAGACAGAGATAACAAAAAAAAACATAAAAAGAATAACTTTAACTTCAAAGATGACATTTTTCCCAAATATTGCACAACTGCCATGCCAGTCTAGCAATTTTATTTTTTTGGTGTAACTGGTCCTTTAAAAAGGATGTTCAGTAATCTAGAAAGTATATGAAATATACATGGTCAAAACACTATGAAGTGCACAGCACACACTTGGCTAATCCTGTGAAGCAAACAACCCTAAAGACATTTTGTATTTCCTTTATGTATTACATAGTTCCTTATATTTTTAAACTAGGGTGTGCCACATAGCATAATTGCAGTGTAATATAGTTATTTTAGTTGTTCTAAAGGGCTATTGTTTATCCAGACATTTCTTTTTATTTCAAGAAAAGAACATATTGTCTACGCAGTGATGATCTCACAAGGGGATGGCCTTTATTTTACATTGCTAAACACACCAGCTAAAGAGGCAATACCCAGTACCTATTTCCTCAATAGGTGTTGACTGCAGTTCTTGCAAACAGTAAATGGGTCAACAGCTTTAGCAAAATTCCAACAAAACTAACTCATTTCTCTATAGAAATGGTATAATGTACCCCTAGATGCCTCTTTAACTCAGGGGATCACATGGATCTTCCTCTTGGATCTTTTTGGTCTTTGTGTTATAACATAAAATATAGAATATTCCACGGGGCCCAGGAAACCACCAACCTCCAGATGTTGTTCAGCTGAACAGGACATGATATAACCATGGGATCCTTTACCCTAAATGGATTAAAAGTAATACATCTGAAGGTAAGCAGATGAAACAGTCTATAATTAGATGTGGTTTAAAAAAAGTTCCTCCTACCAGACACAGATTGAAACTAGCATGTGACCAGAATGACCTCTTTGTTTACTGTGCTAATGCATATATGTATGTATATTTTTATTGATAAAGCACCACTAGGTTACGCAGCGCTGTACAATCCAACAATACAGTTATAAAACAGACAAGGGAAAGGTGATTAACAAAGAACAAGTGACGTAAATTACAAGCATATAATCAAGAAAATACATCACTCTAAGTGCCAGGCCATGACTGAAACAAGAGGATGGAGGTCCTTGCCCCGTAGAGCTTACAATCTAAATAGGAGGAAGACATACATAAACAGATAGGAGGGTAACAAGTGCAGTAGCATAAAGTGTCAGTTCATTAGGCTATAGGTGCCAGTTAAATAAGAAAATAAATTTAAAAAAAATATTAAAAAATTTTGAATAAATAGTTGCTTAAAGATAAAATATAAACATGAAAACCAGTGCTAGTGCTCCAAGAGGTAAGATTTCAGTTTAGTTTTGAAGATATTGATGGATTGCTCTTGGTGGAGGTAGAGGGGTATAGAATTCCAAAGATAAGGGCCAGCAAGAGAGAAGGGTTTAAGACTAGAATGGCCGGTCTTAGCGAGGGGTTCATGAAGAAGGTTGCCTTGTGAAGAGCGGAGTTGACGGCTAGGTGTATATGAGCAAACAATGGAAGATATGTAAAGAGGGGCAACAGAGTGAAGTGATTTGAATGTCAAATGTAGGGCACTGTAAATAATACATTTATTAACTGGGAGCCAAGGAGCAGACAGGAGTTGGGAAGGAGACTTCTGGGGAGAGAGGGAGATTATTCTAGCACTAGAATTTAGAATAGGCTGGAGCGGGGGAAAAATGTGACATGTTTTGGTACTCTTAACTAAAAATGCCTTTTCTTTTTCTGCTCATTTGAAAAAAACATTTGCTTTTCTTTGTGTTTATGGATTGTGATGTCTTTTGTCAACATCATTACCTCTAATGACATGTGCTGTCATTTAAATCCAGGACAAACTGTTGTTCGCCTTATGTAAGACCCTTTCTATCAATAGATCACATGCAGCCTAATCTGTAGGATGGTAACAGAGCTGTGTGACAGCTGGCCTGGAATTATGGGTCAGCCACCATTGTTAAGACTAAGGATGGGAATCCAGAAATTCGTAAATCATTATTTCATTCCCTTGAATAGAGATCATTTGTTGGGCTCTTTGTCATGGATCTGTATTGCAGATAAACATGTTTTACCTCTTTCCGCTCTCCTAGTCTGCTCTTCATATTCATGCAGCTTGTGCATCAGTTCTTGCTTTTCTCTTAACATCATCTCCCTCTCTTTCTCAACAGCCTCTCGTTTTTTCTTCTCGTTTTCCAGTTGTTGTCTGCATGATGAAATGCAATGGAAAGCAGGTAAATAACCAAAATGTCTGGGCTGCTTACAGAAAAGATGTAATTATTGTATCTTTTATATGAATAAATTGCTCATGGTATCATTTTCTACATATAATTTACATGGAAAGGTAAAGCTTATTGCTCCACCTGGTGCCAGAATAATAAAGAAAAAAAACTCCCAGATTACCCCACCAAATCAGCTCCTTGTTTTTTCACCATCAGTGGAGCAACAGCAATAGCAAGAAGAAAGCTGCAGAATGCTGCTTGTCTCGAAATCAGACCCAGTCATAATGGCATATATAACTCTCACTTGTTCTTTATGCATGTTTCTCGGGACACTGGTGATAATCAAACACCAGAGACATAAAACTAATTTTTTGATAGCCACATGGCTGACACACATTCACACCTTATACCAGGCAGCAATCTCAACTAACTGACTAACACCACACGTTTAAGTTGTAATAAAACAGCTGTCTATTGTTGGAGTCATATCACTGCACATACTTGTTACTGTATCACTAGCCACTGAGGTGTGGCCACCATTTTTTAAAGAGGTTCACCTTTCCAGTTGCTTCTGTAACTTCTCTTCTTTGGCCTGTGCTTTCATCTGCTGCACCTCTATAGTGTCAGGCTTCCTGCGCCGCATATACAGCTCATGGTTTCCCATGCAAAGCTGGAGGATTCGTTTGTTAATTCTCAAGCGTGGTGCATAAAACACAAAGTCCTGTGAAAAAAAAATTAGTAAATATCAGAGGACACCTTACTCTAAACCAAAAACACAGAGAAGCAACATAAAGTTACCGTTTAAAAGTAAAGTTTTTGCCAACCTGTCATTTGAAAAATACCCCCATTTGTTAAGGCACACAGGGCAATTGTTGTTCACATTCAGCAAATTGCAGGTGTCAAAACAATTTTCATGGTTTTATGTAAGAAAAGTGAGTACTGTGGTATTTACAGTACTCATGTTTCTTACTTTTCAACTGGACTAATATGGCTTAAACCATTTTTGTGCATGATTTTATGTGGGATTAGCAATCGCAAACACTTAGGGGGTTATTCTCTAAAGTGAGAATTCGACTGTCGAATTCGCAAACAACGGATTCCCATAGTAAATTCGCAACTGCAACAATTCTCCCATTCTAAAGTTGCGACCGCGACAATTTTTAAAGTTACAACTTCAGCAACATTTCCTTTGTAAAGTCGCGACTGCGACAATATTCTCATTATAAAATTGAGACAGTAGCAGTCTATTGCGACTGTCTTTAGCTGGCAAATTCACACCTTTACACGACAATTCAGACTTTAGAGAATAATTAATCAAACCTTTATCCAGATCCAAGTGTCTAAGTAAAAAGTAGGCTGTGGGACTTGGCTCAGAGTACATATCCAAAATAAAAGCAAGCATGCTGGGTAGCACAATTCAACAACATAAAATAACTTCACTGACCACTGGTATAGCTGTCCACTTACCGGAGCTTTCTTGTCAATTGGTTTAATGACAAACTTCTTGTCATTGAAAGAAATATTCCTAATTTCACTCCAGGGAAATCCAATCTTTGGTGTCAACCTAAAAAAAGAAATGGGAATGAATTCTATAAGCAAAATGTAATTATTTCTTGTGCAAATTCATATAGCGCAAATATTTCCACAGCGCTTTACATAAATGATTAACTTCTGTCAATGCCTTTGTGGAGCTCCCAGTCTAGTTTAACCTAGTATTTTTGGATTGTGGTTGGACAGCATAAAAACTCCATGCAGATAATGTCCAGAATGGAACCCAGAAGCCAGCACTACAAAGCAGCAATGATAATCAGTGAACCAACACACTGCCTTAAGCTGATTTGGCATATATGCCTTACAGGGATACTTTTTATTCATAAATAGATTTCTTGTTCTATATATTTCCCCCAAATAAGCAGTAAAAGAAGGAAGGTTCAGATGATTGCACAGGATATTCCATTACTGCAGATTCACATTTATACAGACTACCGGTAGTAATATTTGTCATATTTCTTTTCTCTGCAGAGTTATCTCCCATAGATATCTATACTATATCAATAAATGACTGGAACTGTTCTTACTGTGATATAGAATAGTATCTACATGTATTATTGCAGAGGGTATTTGCAATATTACTTTCTCTGCTGGGCCAACCTCCTTTAAAGCAACAGTTAAGTCACCAACAATTATTTGTCTGTCCATCTGTCACTCTTAAATAAATGTTTTTGCAGCATCTATTATTTATTTCCATCCTTTTTCCAATTTACAGCCAGTTTCTTACTGCAGATGCTTCTCTCAGTCACCTACTTCCTCTTCAGCAGTTCAGTATGGAATGTTATGCTAGGGGATTGACTGAAAGACTTCACTATTCTGAGCAACCAATCAAAATCTTGCACATTTGAAGAATTACACATCTGTTGCCCACCTACTTCTTTCTGGTTGTTTATTTTAGAATTCTCAAGCCTGGGGATTAAGTCAGTGGCACGAGATTCTAAACACAAAAGTGTCTGTAAATTAAAAACTGATAATAAATAAATACTGTATATTGCCAAAAATATTAATTAAAAGTGCCAATTCCATTGGTAAATAACTGTCAGAGCCTGAACTGCTGCTCTAACTAGGAGCTTCTCTCATTTGTTTTTACCTCCTCCCACTTCCTTAAACCTTGGCTTGGGCAACACATTGCTGTATTGAAATCTTAAAAACTTATAGGCACTGAATACTTAGAGCCTTAGGCCACACCCACTAGCTGTCCACACCCCTTTATACAAATAATCACAAAATTATGCAGTGAACGGAAGTGCTTTATCTGTGTGACTCATAATTTCATGCAAAGTAAAATAATAAATGTCAGGTTCAACATTTGAATATTAAAATACCTAACAATTAGAATGTATCTACCTGATACCCTCAAAATAGAGACACCACTCTGTCTATGCTACATATAAATCACATCCCTCTCATGCCTATATTGAAATATGGCACTGGGCCAACACTATACCCATTTACAGACTAGAAGCTTGTCTTTATTACACAGAGCAGGTTTCAAGAATGCCAAATTTTACAAAAAGTGCACACTAGAGCCACAAGGAGATAATAGAAGGATAACATAATCATACTAGTAATAGAAAGGAAATTCAAAGAACAAATTAATAAAAATCTATTTAAAACATGTTTGTTTTGGTATAAAGACTGAAATATCAACACGTTTTTAATCTTCCATTCCTTTTAAGGAATCTAGTGCTTTTGTAGGAAAATACTAGGATGGTACACATGAATTTTTGCCAGTTGGCACTTAACTATAATGACATATGGAAAAATCGTTTCTTTTAAGAATTTATTCCAGTGAGTATGATTCATTGCATATTTCTGTAAATACAGATCCTCAGTTCTAGCTTTGGATATTTTTTTTTTTTTTTGGATTGTATTTATATATCGTGTTAACAGGAAGCAAACAAATTCTCCCATTCTGCTGACCAAGCAGTGCTCACTTTAGCACAAACTTTAATTAAACCCTATTTTAAATACTTTGGAAAATAAAACCCGCTGGCATTTTAGTGTTAAATCCTAGCAAACACTCAAATGTTCATTTTGCCTAAACGGGCAGATTCATGAAAAGCCATGGATTTTACAAGGAGATATTTCTACTTAACTTCACTGCAGGTTGTTGAAGCCTGAAAAACCTGTTTATATCTCTATAGTAACGCCACAGGGTTCCAGTAATGTAATAAAAGAAAAGAGAACTGGCAGTTTCTGTTATGTAATCTGCAGACAGACACTCCTTGTTTCTCCAGAGGGTGAAATCCAGGAGGTTGGCAGCTTGCTAAAGAATTACTTCATGCAGAGATTACTGTTTCTCTAGACAGGTATTTGGGGTGGGCTATCAGGATTTTCAATGTCCTTACGCAGCCAAGCAATTCAGCACTTGACTAGGACTCCAAAGCAAGGGATCTGAAAGCTGGTACCTATGTTTTAACCTAGAGGCTCACTGCATACCTCTTCCAATATACTGACACCATAAACATCTTTTTGTGACACATGGCAATAAGACCTTACAGCAAAGGCAGTTCTCTTTTTATACTATGATTCTGTTAGGGGGGAAAGAATCTTTGCAACTGCACATCGATTGATTTGCTACCTTAGCATTAAAAATAACACAAAAAATTCTGTAACTGATTAGTTATCATTCAGGTGTAGATTATTCTGCAGAGGGAACCCTTTGCATGATAGGAACAGCTGAAACTTTTTCACTAAAATAACATATACTACTTTTACTACTTTCCGAAGGAACCATTGGCTCATTGTCACCAGCGAATCTATTCTAAACAATACAAAAATCTATTTCTAAACAAGCCTCTCTTACAAATAGGAGTGGCAAGGTTTTATAATGGGGAAATAAAATTACAGCTATATTAGCCCTGTCAGCCAAACAAGGGCTTACCCTGCAGCAGATCTTCATTTCAATACTAAAGCAAACAGCGCAGCACCACCACTGCATGGAATTATTAATGTCCCCTGCTGAATGTTGCTTACACATCAAATACTGGGTCAGTGGGCTGAGGGGTCAGTTCTAAGCCCCCAGTTCTCTTTTTCTTTGTAACACAGAGAACTTGTGCAGCCCAGCATTTTAGCTAGTCACAGGCTGGCTGGCATTCAGACCAGCCAGCCTGTGACTGTAGATCCCATTTAGTCAAGGTTATGCATTCCCATCATTTTTTTTTTTTTTTTTTAATGTGAAAGTTTTGTTAAGGAATATTATCATTACCATTTTTTAAACAATCTGATTTCATTTCTGACACATCTATAAATTTCACTGCACTGTTTTATCTGAAATAATCAGTTTGCAAGTTTGCATGCAGTTGTCACTTAAATGTTCCATTTCCTGCCTTTGCACGGGTCTCTTATCTGAAGCACTGTGATAAACTCACCAAGCTGCATTATCATATTAATGGTTACGAATTTAGGAACACTAATTTTTTGTTGCTGGTAAAACCATAGCATTCCACTCCATTTTGAGAACATGTTATTTTGGATGTCATTGGGTGGACACAGTGTGAGAGAAAATAACCCTTCAAAACAAAATCTGCAAACTGTCACATTGAATTCCTTTAATAAATTATTCTCTACAAGGATCAAAACATTATGGGGGTTATTGACTAAGGTCTGAATTGTTACGTAAAGCTGTGAATTCGCCAGCTAACAACAGTCACAACATTACCCAATAGACAGCCTACTGTCACATGACTGTCATTATGGGAATCCGCTGTTTAGTCAATAAGGAGTAGAGAATCAGGGTGTAGCCACCCAAAGTGATGAGAATACACTTTAACAGTCGGATTCTCACTTGTCAATAACCTCCTATCAGTTTAAATGGGTATTCAACCTCTTAGGAAAACAACCTAAAAGCACTCCATATTAAGTGCTCCCCTTTTAGCACTGTGCAGCTGTGCGCTATGTCCCTGCTACACAGTGAGAACAAACTGCTCATAGTGCTAACTTCTCTATGCTGTCAATGTAAGTGGAACAATGCTGGACCTCTGTGGAAACAAATGCGTAGGTTTAGACTTTTCTATAATCTTTTATTATCCTATATATAGCAGGTAATCTGCAGAGATGCAGTTTGTTCTCCACTCCTCTGTTTAAAAGGAAGCTAAAGTCTTAGACTAGCCAGCATGCTAAATGCCAGCCACCTTGCTTAGATAAATAATCCCCATTCTCCCTTCCCTGGCACTTTCCTTTCCGCTGTCTGACTCATGCGGATCACAATTAAATAATGGCCTACAAAACCACTGGTTCAGCGACATAGCAACACCATCCCCCATAATGCTGTGTCTGCAGCTCAGCATCCCCATGCATAAAGTGTGAGCTGCACCAAACCAGCATGGCTAACACACTGTCTAATGATGGGGGACAAAAAGCTATACCCCAAATCCCTTCTTTTTGTAACACTTAATAGAAAAAGCTCTGGCTGCTTAATGATAAGCCCCTGTGGCCAGTAAGAACTGACTTATTAAGCATGTCAGCAAACTAAGTCTTTAGGCCTGTAATTTCCTATTGATCTATGACACTGTGTAGACTGCTGAAGCATGTCTAGTTCCACATTTAGTTCCTTCTGTCTAGCTGGTTTCCTGATTCCCCTCCTGTTTCTTGCCAATTTGCAGTCTTAAATTAGGTTAAAGCTAGGGGTGGCTATGCTCCTCTCATACCTTTTAATGGGTCTGAAAGGTATGAGAGGGACAATTCCTTCTCATATTGTGTTTCAAATGTTATTTAGGGAAAAAGATGTTCACAAACAGGTGTAGCAAACGTCAATGCAGCATTTGGCACACCCAGCTGTCCATTCATTTCAGTTGGAAAAATAATTATTGTGATGGTCTGTTCCAGATGCTGCATTCAAGTCAGTTCTGTTTTTGTGAAATATTCTCCCATGTAACAAGAAGACTGCTATGTCAGTGGTTTCATAAAAAACCATGGTCTCCATACCCTATCTGAAATATACAGAAAGTATTGGAGCAGTAGCATGCATTATTATAGATTTCTACCTATTCCAGCTTTCAAAGCTGAAAACTGGAAACTCAAGCTAAGACCTCTAAAAAAAGATACCTTTGAGGTAACATGGTTTATAAGGCTGAAAAAAGACTCAAGTCCATCCAGTTCAGCCTGTATTATCTAAACCTCAGTTCAAAGTATATAGAATTAAATACATTCAGTACATTTGGGTATTTTATTCTCATACAGGTGTTTTCAGCTGGTGACTTCAGTCTTGAAGTCCTTATATCAGGTTTCTGATTTATTTAGAAAACCAATATCAACCATTTAGAGATCACAGACAAGAAACCTTTCCTGGAGCTGCCTTCATGGAGGGCATGAGAGAGCATGCTTTTACACACTCCTAGGGCGAAATTTATTAAGCCCGAAAAGACTCGACTCGAGTCTTTTCGGGCTTAATCTCACGCGAGAATTCTCACGAGATCATCAACTGGGGATCTCGATTGCGCTTCTCCGCAATTGAGTCTTTCGCCTGAAAGGTAGCCATAAGTTCTATGGCTACAAAACTTTCGGGCGAAAGACCCGATTGCAGAGAAGCGCAATCGAGATTCTCGCGGATGATCACACGAGATTAAGCCCGCAAAGACTCGAATCGAGTCTTTACATGCTTAATAAATTTCGCCCCTAGACTGCAAACTGTCCATTTATATTATACAGTGTTTAGGAAGCTATTCACTCCATTGGTCAGTACTCAAAAACCTGCATTTAACCAACTAGCTGGGTCCCCATAGTTTGGTGAGCTACCTGGGTCCTCTTTACTCCATGTTCTCAGCACCGGATAAGATACACATTGCAAGAAAGTAATTTCTTAGCTATTCTTAAGACACATGTAATGTGTGTTTAGTTTTCTTTACTTACTTGTCATTGTGCTCATAAATATTTAATCCAAGTGAATCTACTCCCAACCAGAGGTCACTACCCTTTTTATTTTTTATTTCAAAGTAATTGATTCCATACATCTCCAAATCTTGAGCAATCTTGAGATATTCCAGCATTGCATCCTCTCTGCGTGGATAAAATAAAATATTGCAATTATTGTAAACATTAGAAAAATAAGGCTTGTCTGGCTTATACATGTCTGTAGTGAACGTCTGCATTTACACCATGACTTGGCTTGCCTGAGGCTGTACTAGGAGTAGCACACCCATAATAAATCACTATAGGATACCTAATAACCAAAGAATAACTCACAGCTCTAAAGAGCTCTCTAGAGTCTAAATGTTCACAGCAGCATAACTATAGAGGTTTCAACCACATTGACCCCCTGAACCCCACATTCTGGAAATATGTAGGAAAAAAAAAAAAAAAATGTTTTTAACACAGCAAACGCTATGACAATAGCTCAAGCTGATTATATGGGTGGATAGAGACAGTGAATAAATAGTTGGAAGTGACTTTTGGGTGCTTTATTGGATTGGCATGAAAGCCCAAGCACAAATTTTGCACCAGGGGCCCTGAGCTTTTAGATATTCCACTGAATGTTAATGGTACACTAAACCCCCAGTGTGGTCAAGGTTTATAATATAGAGTGTAGCACTGTGTTACCATGCCCGAAGAAGAGACCTAAGCAGTCTCAAAAGCTTGTATTACCATTTATTCAGTTAGCCAATAAAAGGTTTCATCTATACTCTACTTGTCTCTAATATATGTGTAAGAACACTAGATTAATTGTGACAGGCTTTAGGGTTATATCTTTCTGTATACAAAGATAGCCTGTAGCACAGCAATAAAGTAAAGCAGACTTGATCTGCTGTGTTAGTTAAGGAGCAGGTAAAATATCTCATATGGAAGTGCAAATTTCCTTTAATAGAATTTGCATCAAAAGAAGCAGCTATGGAACTCAGCACATAATAGCAGGAAAAGAAACCAACAACTGAATGACAGTATATTAAAAAAATGCTTGTTTTACAATATATACTAAGGTAACAATAATAACTTTAACTTTATATCCCTTTAAACTAGCAAAATAAGTCTAGTATAACTATGTGACCTCCATTTTACTGCATTTGAATACATTATTTTTATCTGATATATAGTCATTTCTTACCAATGCCACTAATCTTGCAAGTGGTTTTGGAAATAGTTAAGCTGATGTAAAATGGTTCATACTTACTTAAGCATGCCACGATGCTCAGAGTGCCACACTTCAATCCTTTCTTCCCACTGTTCTCTAGAAAGTTTGTGTTGGTCCAATACTCTAAAAAAAAAAAAAAA
>JAKJJM010035164.1:0-11110 GCA_021901965.1 Pipa carvalhoi
GTATAATTTTATTTATAAAGCGCCACAAATTTACACAGCGCTGTACAATTCAGCAATACTAATATAATACAGACATGGGAAAAGTGCATTACACAATACAAGTGAGTAACTTGTTTATTAATGACACTATAATTACCCAATACCTCAGTTATGCTAGACTTTTGCACAGATACAGGGGGGTATCATCTGAGAACTACTATTCACTACATCAAACTTTGGGGGTTATTGACTAAAGTGAGAATTCGACTGTCAAATTCTCAAACAATGGATTCCCATAGCAAATCCGTGACTGCAACGATTTTGAAGTCACAATAGCAGTCTATTTCCTGGCAAATTCACACCTTTACACAACAATTTGGACTTTAGTCAATAACCCCCTAAGCCTTAACCTTTAATTTAGTGGCACCAGGACCTTTTTACAATAAAATTATATTAAATGTGCACCACATTAAGGTTCTACTCCAGAGAGGATCATGGGAGTTGTAGGTCAAAGGTTACCTTATCTGAGAAGTGCTACACACAGTTAGGCTATATCGCTTAATTAAAAAAAAAAAAAAAAATCAATGTCCGTAGCAATATTTAGTAACTATGAAGCCTAGTTTTTTTTAATCTTTTATTGGACCAAGATTATACTGCCTTGTTACTTGGCTTCAAGTTTGTTAATCGTTAACTAACTGCAGAATTGTAATATTCCCAGCTTTTCAAAGAAAATAAATATGTTTTTCATCTTCATACCCTGATGTGCCATGCTTAAGGAAACAAAAACTATGGCATATAACAATGCAGGGATTCATGAAAAACAAAGAAAGAAAGAGGAAATGAGTGGTTTGGGTTCAGTAATGTACATCTGCATTCCAGCATTTAACTGAAACTTAACTATTATATTTGACCTTCTTTTAATTTCCCTTAATTTTATTTCTGTTTTTCTATCTTCCAAATTAAACGCATTGTGGATGCATAAAAAGGGCATAAACTTCATGAATTTATACATTATATAACAGTAAATTAGCACGGGCATTGTAACCCATAGCAACCAATCAGCAATTTGCTCTGATTGTTTTATATGGTTCAATTGAAACCAAGTATCTGATGTCGGCTACAAGACCATTAACAGTTTTGCACCTATATTTACAAAGATTTTCTTTCTAAGGGGGAAAAACAATTTTCAAGAATATTTTATCTTCCCCTAGTCAGAAATGTACCATAACAAGTCTTTTTGCAATAAAAGGAAAGCACAACTTTCAAGATTTTATTTTCCTAGTTTCAAATGTACCATAGCAACAAAGAAATACTAAGCTACAAAATAATCATACCGGTGTACTAGGAAAATAAATACTGATAAAGGCAGTTAGTGTATTTATGTATACGGAGGGGTGAACAATCTAAATGTTACTCACTATTTAGCATTCAAGGGTGAAATCATGAATGAGATAGAGTAAAATAAAAACTGGATTAGCAGGGACAGATTTAAAGATTAAATTTGGTGTGGGTTTTCTTAAGTGCACTATATGGCCAATAGTGTGTGGACAACCCTCCTTATTATTGAGCTCTGCGGTTTCAGAATTCCACTTTGTAGACAGGTACAAGTCTAGCGCACAACCATGCAATCTCTATAAACCAACACTGGTTGTAGTATGGGTCATACCAAAGGGCTCAGTGGTTTTAAACATGACACTGTCATAGGAAGCCACCTTTGCTACAAGTTAGTTTGTGAAATTTCAGATCTACTAGATCAGTGGTTCTCAACCTGGGGGTCGAATGACAATTTTCCAGGGGTCGCCTAAAACCACCGGAAATGTAGGGTTTGACTGGGGTCGCTAAATCACGGGGAATTGTACTAAAGGGTCGCGGCAATAAAAACGTTGAGAACCACTGTGCTAGATCTACCCCAGTCAGCTCAGCCACAAAGTCATGGACCACATCGGGCCACCAGGTGCAACCTGAAAAGTTCCCTGGTCTGATCATTTTGCATTTTAGCTAACAGCTTGCAACTATTAAAATTTACATCAGTGATCATATACAAATATTATGACCCTTAATCATAATGAGAAGTTAGTGTCCCTTTAAAGTGATAGAGAAATTTGCAGGTGTTTGTCATGAGTGTACTCAGCTGAACTATGAGGTTGCGCTGGCCATGTCAAAGTCAATAAATTCTGTAAAAGGGAGGATCAGTTAAATAACTGGAGAGGTCAAGAGCAGTCTTGCCCTTGCAAGCCTGTTTTTTTTTTGGGGGGGGGGAAGGGGGTACAATCTCAGCAATTGCACAGGGTCCCCAATACCTGGGGGGACATCTCTGCTGCAAACAAACCCATGCAGTTCACTTTATCTGGCAAGGAACAGAAAAACATATCAGAATATAGGGCCCCTTTTTCTGTTTTCCCAAGGGCCCCACTCTGTATAAAACTGACCTTGTCTGCACAAAAGAACAACCTGGTTTTATTAACCCAAACCGTTCATAGCTCTAATAGCGCTACTCTGTCAGTAAAATGGTGGTGAGGTTTAGTATTTATACGGGGAGTATGGTATTATGAGTGGTCACTATGCCGTCAGAAGCACCTGTAACTAATTATACTAAAGCCAACTATTTGTACAAGCCCATTAGACTGATCCAGCAGTTGACAACTTTCAGAAAACTGCTTCAGTAAATGTATCTATTTATAGTTATTTTCATATACACCTGTGAATTTTTCTAATATAGACGGAGCAACGTCAAGGGATTTCACCACAAAGGATGGGTTAATTTGATGCTCCCCAGATACAAAATTCACATTTTCAGTAGAACTGAAAAATCAATTTGTGGAGAATGAGTATGCATCTGCAGAAAGAAAGCAATTAAATGGAGTTGTCTGTGTTACTCTGACATATGTTGCCAATTACTTTGAGACAGAGTGATTTAACTAAAAGGTAGTTTTCCTCTGCCTGCAGGTTTTATAGTGTTCAAACCTGTGCACATCTGAGAGTGGCTGTGGCTGATATTTTCACCTGACAACAAAAAATAAAGTTTTTATTCCAAATGTTTCTATATTTTTCAACTATGTAGTGTCAAAGGGGTGGCCCTTTCATGTCTCAGACATTTCCTGGACTTGTTGTGTCTTACAATATAGAGAGATATTTATCAAACCTTGCTGGCATTGTAACCCATAGCAACCAATCAGCAATTAGCTCTGATTGTTTTATATGGTTCAAATGAAACCAAGTTTCTGATGTTGGCTACAAGACCATTAACAGTTTTGCACTTATATTTGCCAAGATGTTCTTTCAAAAGGGGAAAAACAATTTTCAAGAATATTTCATCTTCCCCTAGACAGAAATGTACCATAACAAGTCTTTTTGCAATAAAAGGAAAAACACAACAACTTTCAAGATTTTATTTTCCTGGTCTCAAATGTACCATAGCAACAAAGAAATACTAAGCTACAAAATAATCATACCGGTGTACTAGGAAAATAAATAAACGTCAGTATTTCTTGCTCAGTAAAGTCTGATGAAGGCAGTTAGTGTATTTATGTATACGGAGGGGTGAACAATCTAAATGCTACTCACTATTTAGCATTCAAGGGTGAAATGAATGAGATCCAATTAAATAAGAACTGCATTAGCAGTGACAGATGCACCATATATAATGCCACATTGTTCTACACAGTACAAAAAAAGAGAATACTTGTTACAATAGTTTCTAAATAATAAAAATTACGCTAATGTAAGTTATAATAAAAGCCTACATCTTGCATTTTCTGGTCTACTGGGAAATAGCATTATCATCTCTCCTTAAAAGGACTGGTGACAGTTTAAAATAATTCAGTTTGGATTTGTGTGCCAATTAATCCCACATCTTTAAAGTTAAATTCCAGACTCATATTGCTGTGTGTTTGTTTTTCTTCAATGCTGAATTTATATTTTAGCTGTTAAAAATAACCACTGCTATAATCCGTACTCTACTGAATGTCTACTTTCTGAAAACTGAATCAAACTTTGGGAATAGCAAGCATTACATCCAAGCGGCTGTTACATTCTAAACAGCTTTGTGCCACCTACCACGATGCAGCACCTGAAATGTGGCTCAGAAATAACATTTAGAAAAACACCCCTGTTTTACCATTAGGGACTGGGCCAAAATAAACTGACTGGGAAGTCAGGTTATATTCTGCTGCCAATAAATTTATGCATTATGCACAATGGCACAATATTTGATAATCCTTTTGTTTGGATTGTGTAGGATAAACCACTACTTGTAGTTTTGGGATTATACATTATGTATTGGGAATCAAACAACTGCAACCCCTGTCGTATGCTGCAGGGCAATTTACTAATGAAGTGACACAGTGGGAGTAATACTAAACTCTGCTCCTCTGTCCTATCTGCCTAATGGCCAACCCTTTTTGAACAATGGTGTCATGAATCTGGCATAATTTTATCTCCTTCAGAAAATAATGTCTGTATATATAGAATATAGAGTTTCTGTAAAGAGTCTTGGATAAAGAATTAAGCATGGCTACTTTGAAAGGACAAGTCTCCACACCCTCCTCCCTAGCAGGCACCAGATGGGCAGTGAATCCTTTAATCAGCAATTTTGTTCAACTTCTAATATTTAAATTCAGTATCTAGGTCAGTGATTACACCCTGGGATCTAGCCTTAGTTTCCAAAATTTTAACCAGTGAACCTTTTCAGTCTAAACAGTCTATAACCTTGAGGGGTTTTTCATAAAAGTCTGAATGGATTTCCAAATTCACGTCCATTGGCCACTCCCCCATCATCACATATTCAAACTCAGCGATGTAGCAAAGTCACATCAAATTAGGAGACGTACGATGATCGTGGAATTATGGAGGGAGCTCTTCACATTACCTTGCATGTGCATGCACAGGTAATTTGCCTATTCATCATGCGTCGAAATGTGTAAGTTTGCAAATTGCGACCATATTAAGCATCTGAATTCGCCACATTGCAGAGTTTGATAAATACGAGATAATCAGATAGGGGTGAATGGACGTGAATTCAGACCACCGTCAAACCGCCATGAATAAGCCCCCATGAATTTTGTGGTGGAAAGTGTCTGTTTGCAGCTGACACTTTGCACTTTAAAGTAATCACATTTCTATACTGTATGTTTACATTCATACAGGGACTTCGAAGCCAAGCTTATGCAATGCATTTGTGCAAACAATAGTGTGGCTGTGCCAGTGGTGCAGGGACACATAAATAACGCTAGTAGGGTGCAGTGAGATGTTTAATCCAGATGCCTTTAATATGAATATTCTGTGAATATTAATTTCCTGTTAGTAGCATTGGACTGGTTTAAATGTGGCCCACTGTAAGGCCCCGCCCCTTGCTGACTAAGGTCACATGATGTATGGCATCACGTGCAAGGCCAGCGAGGAAGGGGAAGGTCTGCCTGTTAGTACAGTACAGATAAAAACCCATTTTATGGTCAAAATATATGATAAGCTCATTCAATAATTTTCCACTTAGACAAACACTCTTACCTGTGCAACAAGATAAAAAGGAATATTGCAGTTCCCTACTGGGCTTTTACATTTTGCATGAGCGTTAAAGAGCATGATGATTTCATTCTCACTGTATAAATATTTCATCTCCATACCCAGGAAATGGTGAGACTGCTGCACATGCTTCAGAATAACTAAAGATTCCTTGCTGTGCTCGCTGTTAAAAATGGTTCCTTTTTTCCATTGAAGTTAAGATGATTCTTTTTTAATTAACACATTTTAGTAATAGCTTGCCATTTTCACTTATTGCTAAACTTTTATATTGTGGCCATTCTTCTCTCACTCTTCCTGCTGTACAGTAATAAAGGCACAAAATGGCAGAAAGCAGGCAACAAAATTAACCGCTGTCCAGTCACCCGGACATCTGTGAAAGAAACAAAACTTCTCCGTTTGACCATAGGTGCAAATTCCTGCGGTGAATGTTTGCTGGCTAAACAACCTATGGCAATTCTGATCAGTATTACAGGAAATTCTATTCACCATTCTCCATCTTTACATATTCATCAAACTCTTCCATGTGGTGAATTCGCTACTAATTACAGAGCACTTTGCATCACTTTGCGCACATGTGAACAGGTAATTCACCTATTTATCAAGCGTCAGAGTCTGTCAAAGTAGTGAATTCGGCAAGGTGTGCTGTGTCACATTCACCAGCTTTACTTCACCGGATCAAAGTGGCAAATGAGGTGGCTAATAGCAGAGCTCCTACTGCCCAACTGACTACACTGCATTATACAATAAACTTGTCTGACACTGTTTACTTCTTTGCTATGGAATCCACCACTTAGTAAATAAAGTAAAGAAATTGTGATTATCAGAGCACAGAAATAGTCTGTGACCAGCTGCTGGCCACAGGGCAATGTATAATGTGACCAGCTGCCGGCCACAGGGCAATGTATAACGTGACCAGCTGTCAGACACAGGGCAATGTATAATGTGACCAGCTGTCAGCCACAGGGCAATGTATAATGTGACCAGCTGCCGGCCACAGGGCAATGTATAATGTGACCAGCTGCCGGCCACAGGGCAATGTATAATGTGACCAGCTGCCGGCCACAGGGCAATTTATAATGTGACCAGCTGCCGGCCACAGGGTACTTTATTATATAACTAGCTGTTGGGCACAGGGTAATTTATAATGTAACTAGCTGTCGGGCACAGGGCAGTGTATAATAAAACTAGCTACCGGGCACAGGGTAATTTATAATATAACTAGCTACTGGGCACAGGGCAATTTATAATATAACTAGCTACCGGGCACAGGGTAATTTATAATATAACTAGCTACCGGGCACAGGGTAATTTATAATATAACTAGCTACTGGGCACAGGGTAATTTATAATGTAACTAGCTGTCTGGCACAGGGTAATTTATAATATAACTAGCTACCGGGTACAGGGTAATTTATAATGTAACTAGCTGTTGGTCACAGGGTAATTTATAATGTAACTAGCTGTAAGGCACAGGGTAATTTATAATGTAACTAGCTATCAGGCACAGGGTAATTTATAATGTAACTAGCTGTAAGGCACAGGGTAATTTATAATATAACTAGCTGTCTGGCACAGGGTAATTTATAATATAACTAGCTACCGGGCACAGAGTAATTTATAATATAACTAGCTGTTGGTCACAGGGTAATTTATAATATAACTAGCTGTCATGCACAGGGTAATTTATAATGTAACTATCTGTAAGGCACAGGGTAATTTATAATGTAACTAGCTGTCAGGCACAGAGTAATTTATAATATAACTAGCTGTCAGGCACAGGGTAATTTATAATGTAACTAGCTGTAAGGCACAGGGTAATTTATAATATAACTAGCTGTCGGGCACAGGGTAATTTATAATATAACTAGCTACCGGGCACAGGGTAATTTATAATATAACTAGCTGTTGGGCACAGGGTAATTTATAATATAACTAGCTGTTGGTCACAGAGTAATTTATAATATAACTAGCTGTCGGGCACAGGGTGATTTATAATGTAACTAGCTGTAAGGCACAGGGTAATTTATAATGTAACTAGCTGTCGGGCACAGGGTAATTTATAATATAACTAGCTGTCAGGCACAGGGTAATTTATAATGTAACTAGCTGTAAGGCACAGGGTAATTTATAATATAACTAGCTGCTGGCGACAGGGTAATTATAATATAACTATCCACCAGCCATAGGCCAATGCTCCTAATGCATAACCATATTCATGACCACAATAGTCTCTGTAAAATGATTTACTGCTGAGATTTACTAATAGTCATAGAGTCTCAGGGTCACCTGGACACATTATTAGGGGTTTTAAAACACCCTTGCTCTAGTTAACGATCCTTGTATTCTTCAAATTATATCTACTGAAATACAGCATAGAAATGGTCTAAGCCATCAGTCTTCCATGGACTAAATATAACTTTATTGGCTGAATTTACACTATGCCAAGGGCTATGTAAATATAGAACTTTATTGTGTCAAATAATGTAAATACAATACAGTATATCATAGCACAGACATTTATATACTGTAGTAACTTGGCATTGTGCCTGTATGGTAACTAGCCCCAATCTTTCACAGTGTTTGTATACTGTATATATGTGGATTTCACATATTTTTTTATGGTTAGGTTTAAGATAGTGGTTCTCAACCTGGGGTTCGTGATCCCATTGGGGGTCAAATGACGATTTGCCAGGAGTTGCCTAAGACCATCAGAATCCCATAGCAAATCCACAACTGCGACAATATTCCCATATTAAAGTTATGACTTTGACAATAATCCTGTATTAAAGTCTCAACCATTGCAATATTCCCATATCAAAGTCGCGACCACGACAATATTCTCATAAAGGGTCACGGCAGGTTGAGAACCACTGGTCTAAGAGAAAAGCAGAGTCCCCACCCAGAGTTAGATATGTAAATTTCCCTATTTAGGATAGAGCAGGATGAGGAAGAATCTCTGTCCATCCTCACCTATATAGTGGGAGGACCCTGTCTGTACTGTATATGCAACTAAGGGAATTAGATTAGATTGAGATTAGTAGATTATGTAGTAGTATTTCATCGGAGAGGCTGAACAGCATGGGTAGCCTTTTGCCCCTGTAAGAACTGGTGTAATGAGTCTGTGCATGTGTTAGCCCATTTGGTAACTAACCTGTGTGGTGCTAGAGTCATGAAACAAATTGTTGTAAATGGGTGCCGTGAGTTAACGGATAATTTTGGGTTTAATTTAAACACTGCTCTGCTGTCCCAAGCAGACGGTAAAACGAAGATGATGCTCATATCCCAGCTCTGTTGCGTGGGCAGAAGTACGCAGCTGTGTTTATCTTTGTCAGCTAAATTCAGGTTATAAGAAGAAGAAGCTCTGAGCTCATGGTTATCTTTATATCCCTAGCCTTCAGTTTAATTGTTTCTAAAAAAGCACATGGAAGATCAGGAATGTCACATTCATCGCTTTGCAAAAAGTCACTTGTAAGTCAAATGTAACTAAGGATGCTAGTCATTGTAATTCACCACTGCTAGAGACTTGCAAGGCTGATTTCACTTGTCACCATGCTCGAATACTGGATGGAGAGGTATAGGATGCAATAAATCACTTCATTCTTGTGTTTCATATGGTGCTCAGGAAATGACGAGTTTATGGAGAGCAACTACTGCATCATCCAGAGAAAAAACAATAAATACATTAATAATTAATAACATCAGAGAGTGACTTCTATAAACTGAATAGACTTTCATTGCAATTTACTGTTTTAATTTGAGACTTTTTTTCAGTGTTACTTCTGTCACAGTAATATATAAGCCGTAACCTTCCTGTATATTCAATGAAGGTGTAAATAGAGGTTGAACTCTATTCACTTGCTGCTGACCCAGGCTACAGAATGATTGTAAATCTCACCTCAACACAGTCTTGAAATCCTTCAAGGTGAAGTTACTGTTTTTTTGTGTCAGTTTCCACAAAAAAGTACAGTTTGGCCCACTCAAACACAGCACCAAAGATGTTCCATTAAAAGTATCCATCACCCAACAAATTAATTGGCCAATGGGCACCCCCACATATAATGCACCAATGCATATATAATGTACTAGCGCACACTAACATTCAGCATACAAACAGGTTACTTAGCCAAGCAACCATTAAACTAAGGAAAATAACCAAATAACAGCCTAGGAAACACATCTCTTCAGATGCTAAAGATTTGTTAGAGCAATAAAGTAAACTATTACAGTTTTAGGCTTTAATATACAAAAAAAGTACAGTGCTTAAACAAACGAAACAAAAGACATACATTAAATCTGTGGTGCAATTTAAAAATTAAAAAGGAGTTGGAAGAAAATTATTAATGGTCTGTATTCTGTTCCCTTGAAAACAGAGCAAGTATTGAACATTATTTTTATACCTTTGGGATTAGGGGGACAGAGGTGAGTGCTGACTCCTCCCATTAAGTCTAGTGCCCTAGTGCCATACCTGTAAAAGGAAGGAATGTAATTAAAGAAGAAATGCCCCAACCCACTTCCAGTCAGATAAACATGACCTATTTACATGGACAGAACCCCAGATACTAATATCTCCAGAATGGTATATCCTACCAACACATATTTACATTTATAATACAGATGATATAATGCAGAGATTATAAAAGATGTCAGATATAACCTTATATTAAGAACAATCTCGTTTCCTTACTTAATCACAAACAGACAGTCACAGTTTAAGGTGAATTCATTCAAACTCCAATTACCCTAGTATGTTGTTGGGGGAAAACAGAGTACTCAAGGGAAACCCAAACAAGCATGGAGAGAACCTACAAACCTCAGGTAGATGATGCCAAGGGTGGAATCGAACCCAGGAACACAACACTTCAATGCTAACCATTATACATAGGTGTTCTCAGTCAGATCTTGTATCGTAATGTAGAGAATACAACTGTCAGAGCTACAAAGTCAATTTTACCTTACTCCTGCTCCTCCAATTGGGTGGAGGCATTTGGACACTTGCTTTTGTAAATACTAATGTATTTGTTAGTGGATCTTAAATGGGGCACATTAATACCCCACATTTAATTTTATATTTGTGTGCATTTTCCTGATACCTGCTCACACAGACTGTAACATGACAACACACAGTTTAAGTTATTTGGTAGCACCAACAAGTGATAACTTTTCTTTTACAACTAGTTTCTTCTTGTAAGTGAAGACTTTACATTACTACTGTATACAGCTATACTCTGTAGACATAGTTTGCACCAGCAAGAGATGATATTGATAAGGTAGGAGAGGTTGACAAGCACCTGCTTCCACAGTGGGCATATCATTTAAAGATGTATATATGTATGGTACACCTTAGGTTAATTTATGGGAATATTCATTCATATGTCAGTCACTGTGGAGCTCCATGACATGTATGCACATATAGGGCGGTATTTAAGAAAGTCGGAAAGACCACTATCGGTCTTTCTGACTTTCCTGCGGTCCCGATTTCCAGATTATGGAAATCGGTATTTTTCGAATTCCATAATCTGGAAATCGGATATTTGTACCGAAAAAATCCATAGCCATTATAATTTATGGCTATGGATCGGTACAAATACCCAATTTCCATATTATGGAAATC
>JAKJJM010035227.1:0-11821 GCA_021901965.1 Pipa carvalhoi
AAATCGCGACCGCTACAATATTCCCATATTAAAATCGCGACCGCTACAATATTCCCATATTAAAATCGCGACCGCTACAATATTCCCATATTAAAATCGCGACCCCTACAATATTCCCATATTACAATCGCTACTGCGACAATATTTTGTACTTAAGGGTCGCAGCAATAAAAAGGTTAAGAACTGGTGTAGAAGCAAAATGTATCAGCG
Organism: Pipa carvalhoi; assembly: GCA_021901965.1. NCBI lineage: Eukaryota > Metazoa > Chordata > Amphibia > Anura > Pipidae > Pipa > Pipa carvalhoi. Next base: position 211 of record JAKJJM010035227.1, read on the forward strand.
CATGTATCATCCCGTACAAATGCTCCTTATATTGTGCTGGGACTATCTTTTGGTTAACGCTCGTAAGCTTTATTATTGGCAGGATTAATTACGGGATGCTAAACTTATTTGTATGAATTCCATGCTTCATTTACTTCTCCCATTCAGTGTGGGACTGGAGTGCTGGGGCCCACCAGGTAACAAGACGTTGGGGCCCAAAAACATTTTCAGCTTTTTTCATTTTTCCCATGTACAGTCTCTGTTATTTTGTTTCATGACCCATCGTTTTACTCTCCAAATATCTTCCTGCTTTGCATTATCCTCAGGAATATGCCAAGATTGGTGCAGTTTGCCCCATAAGAGCCCAAGTAGATTAAAGGAGGCTTCACCCCCTTAGATTTGTTGTACATCTCTAACATAGATTTCTCCTTGGACATACACCCCCATTCTTCTCTTACCCAAAAAATAAGCAGTTAAATCCCTCTAAATGTTGGTGCTGATGTCATTTTTGTTACTAGTAGATGCAGTTGGGTGATGTTTGTACCTAGCAACCAGAGAGCAGTTTAAATTACATTGTTGAGAGGAATCTGCATTTCCTTTAACCTGTGGGAGCATTATAAAGCATCCCATGTCCAGTTAATGTTTATAAATATATTTGTATTGTTTCCAGCTATTAATATATGTCAGGACTTCCCAGTTTGTAGGCCAGGTGTGGAATTTTTTCACCCCCCTCCCCATGCAAATATTTTCTATGCACTTTTTATGCATAACTTTGAATGGGACTGCTTTGTTATGTACTTTGGCTTAAGCACCCTATTAAATTGCTAGGTCTAAAAGAAAGGAACACAGTAAAACTTAAAGCACTGAGATCTGACTCACCATAAAGAAGTTATGAGCTTCTGCATAGTGTTATTCCATAACAGTACAAGGTATCCATTTTGGTTTTTTTAGACACGCCCCTTTCTTTTCTGTTAGACTTATTGATTTCATAAGGAATTGAGCCAAAGTTTAGTTCTTTTTTAAGGTCACAGTCAATTCTACTTAGAGGATCAACAATATCTACTGTTTTAATGAAATCTGAGGGTACCAAAGATGTTACAATTTTAAAATGAATGGTATTCTGTATTTTCCCTATATCTGTAGTGCATGACGATTTGCTCCGTCTATAATTACAGGCAACTTACAGATAAAATATTTGGAGTTGGTAATGGTAAAACTTAACTTAATGTTAATTAAGATGCATTAACAGTCTAAGGGCAAAATTTACTAAAGCCATAAAATGATTTTTTTTCGCCTGAAAATCAGGCGAAAAGGTCAAAAATTATGTTTTTGTCCTTCTCGCTCCCATTTTTGGCCATTTTTTGCCCAAAAATCAAGCAAAAAAAGGGACGAAAAGGTTGAAAATATAACATTTTACCTTTTTGCCCATTGTCTCTCTATTTTCAGCCAAAAAATTCGAAAAAAAATCATTTTCAACTTTAGTAAATTTTGCCCTATGAATCATGGCTGCCTTTTTTCTTTTGTTCCCATTTAACTTGCAGATGATTGAAACGGAGTGCTTTAAAGACATTAATATTTATGAGACAGACGGCTGCTTGTCACCAGACCTGGATGTGAGCAAACCGAACATAAAACCAAAGCGAAGCTTCTTTTATCGACTTTTCAGAAGAGGGGTAAGAGTTCTCAATTACTATCTGGAATGCTGGATAAGTAGATGTTTACCCCCTACAAAACCTCTGGAAAATTAAATGAACTATAAAAGTTACAGCTGTATTTGTAACCGAGTAACCAGAATCCTTTGGACAGTTGAAGGGAGCTTCAATTTGTTAGTCTCTAGAGGCAACACTTACAAAAGTCGCAAACAACTTTTTCATGGCGAAAACAGACGTTTTTTGCAGCGAAAAATGGGCAAAAAGGTCTAAAACATAATATCTGACCTTTTTTCGCCTGTTTTGTGGCCGTTGTTCACCACGAAAAAGTTGAAATCAGAATTTTTGACCTCTTCGCCCATTGTCTTGCTGAAAAACGGCCATTTTTCGCCGCGAAAAAAATCATAAAAATCGTTTTCGACTTTTGTAAATTTTGCCCTAGGTGTCAAATATTTCCAAACATTTTTGTAATATTTGGGGACAAGGACAACTTGGATTCTACAAAAGCAGAGCGAAGAGCTGAAGTTACTGATACATGGGTCTTATTTATATGTGCACTACATGTTCTGTTAATTTTAGGTTTCAGCATAGGTACAGATATGGAGAAAACTATGACCCTTAGAATTTTTCATCCTTATTTACAGATTTTTCCACCATGTCCCAGTATTGAGTTTGTGTAGAACAAAGACTTTAATCTTAGTCATTTGATTGAAGTCTCACCTCATTCAGCTTAAGACGGGCACAATTAGTGATGCCGATATTGCGCATATTTCCTGACTGTTTCTACATGAAAACTTTTCCTGGCGTAAATGTTAAACTGAAACTTTTACTGAATGGCCTTAGAAGTCTTCTTGTGGCGTATATACCAAATCAGTTTGATTTTTAATCTTTGCATCTAGTGAGGCAATTTCATTGACTTAATTTACATGTACCAGTAAATATCCTCGTGGGAACTTTAAGGGATTTTTTTTTTTTTTTTTTGCAGAAGTATTTAATATTCTAAAAAATGTCTATTATTAAATCAGAGTAGGGATTGTTTCTTGTTTGTTTGTTAACTGTACGCTCACTTCAGACATTTATGATCCATAAATACTTACCCAGTTCCGTTGCTTCCATATAACTTTAGGTAATAAATATGCATGACTTGGGTATGAAAGAAACAGCAAAGCATAAAAGTATTTTTTTTAAAGAGCTGTTTTTTTTCTTTTTTTACTGTTTTACTTTTTAGCAATGATTCAGAATTTTAGGAAGCACATACTATGCCAATATTATTGGAATATTTTACCACCCACAATTTCACAATGGCTTTTTTTCACAGAATCGTTTCATTTTAATGCTTGTAATTTCGTTTTAAATGCATACATAGCCTTGAAAATATATAAAGTATATTTATATATATATATTGCAATACTTGGTGATACCATTTTTATTGGACTAACAGTCAGTTTAGATAGATGAGCTTTCAAGAGGTCTGTCCTTCCTTTCTCAAGTCTCAAGGGAGGACAGACCTCTTGAAAGCTTGTCTATCTAAACCAGTGGTTCTCAACCTGTGGGTCGGGACCCCATTGGGGGTCGAGTGACAGTTTGCCAGGGGTCAGCTAAGACCGTCGGAAATATAGTTTTTGAATGGGGTCGCCCAATAATAATTAATGAACGGGGGTCGCCAAATCACACGGAATTGTACTAAAGGGTTCACGGCAATAAAAAGGTTGAGAACCACTGATCTAAACTGACTGTTAGTCCAATAAAAAAGTTATCACCAAGTATTGTAATACTCATTTTTTTTTTTTGCACGACCACGTTATCCTAATATATATATTTATATATACTTTCTTTTGCACTTAACTGTTTTTTATGCTATCTTGTAGGTCTGTTTTAAATCTTCCTACAGTGATGATGAAGAAGAGGCATCGAAACCATGAACCACTTTCCAGTAGCCAAAAAAAAATTTAAATCTTCAACTTCAAACTGCAAATATTTTATTGTATCTATGAACTGTAAAGGTGTATTATAAATTAAAAAGAATTCTGTATAAGTTTACAGATTTTGTACATTTGTACTTGAATTATGTTAAGATGTATATTTTCACTAAAGATTTATTGTACAAAAAGGCCATATAAGTACCACTCCAATGCATATAGTTATATATATCTATAAATATATAATATTATTTCGGGTAACTGAAAGTATTTAAAGCTGCAGTCTGATTTAGATGCATTTTGAAATTTATATAGTGCTGAAAAGAACAGGGCGGCCTAAAGCTCTTAATGTTTTCTTTTTTTAATATATATACCTATGTGTATATATAAATATATATATATATAAAAAATAAAGACAAAAGTATTTGATGTTTAAAATGTAATAATAAATCATGTATTTAAAGAGAAAATATATCCTATTTATAAGAAGGGCTTGTCTTTATTTTACAATTCCTTTAAATGTGCACATTTCTTTTGTGCATATTTGAATTTATACATGTGAGTGGAGGCAGCCATTTTGTTTGTCTGAGCTGAGATGTTCTTCACAAACAAAATTGCACAAAGGCATCTTTGGCTGCTAAGGAAACTGTTGCAATAGTAACGTCCTCATCCAAAGCAAAGATTATAACTGTCCCTTTCATATTTATAAATGGAGATCCTTGGAGAAGGAATGAGTTAATGTCTAGGAATGAAGAAATGAATGCAAGGTGAGAACTACTCATAAACAGGGTATGTTTTCATACTTAGTGCTGTCGTCGGCAAAAATGTATGGTTATAAGGATAAGTTGTAGATTTTGTTGTTATTTTGTTTAGTAAATGACAGTCTCCTAAGACAACTCTGCTTCCACCACATAAATTGTTATTTTCATGAATGGGCTGAAATTGTATGATTCAGCAATAAAAAAAAAATGCAGATTTTCTTCCTCAGACTTAAATGTTCATTTTCTTAGGCCTAGATTTATGTCACTTGGGAATGGATTTCATTTTTTCTTGACCTAGGTCACAAGTCATAAGCTGTACTCCCCTTCCTCTGCATGCTGATGTGACATGTCCCCTCCATTAAATGGTATCTGTCAGTAACATTACTTGCTGGTCATTCCACACAAAAGTTGTGTTAAACAGAGCTGGCAGCCTACTGCTCTATGATTTAGTCCATGTGAAACGGTAAATAGGAAATAGTTTTTTCACACATTGTGGACGAAATTTATAAAAGTCGAAAACGCCGATTTTGGCCTTTTCGAATTTTGATTCCAAAACGCTTCCGGATCGAAAAATATTGATTGATACTTTTCAGTTCGTGCTTTCCGATTGATACTTTCGATCTGTTACCGCTGGGAAAACATCATAAGGCTTATGACACTTTCCCAGCGGTAACGGATCGAAAAGTTTTGACTGGAAAAAAAAACAGTCGAAAAGTTTCGATCGATACATATGTAATGTGCATATGAAAGTGCAGTTTTGTTAACCCTGCTTTCATATACTGTGAAAAACTGACCATTTTAAATGCAGGGAATTTAGTGAAATTCATCAACGGGCAGTTTTTCCAGAGATCTAGGAACACATAGCTTATCAGCTGTTGGCATTCACTGGTATAGCGGAACTAGAATTATGAAAATTGATTGGCTGACGTGGGTAACTAGGCTTCCTGAAAGATCGACCTTGTTAAATTTATCTGCAAATGCTTATAAAATAGCAGACTGAATATCACTCCAGACGTAACATGCAAGTAGGCATTGCTATGATATATCACACAGAGACTTTGATCAAATTTGCATGTAATAGGACATGGTTAAACATTAAGACCATCACACTAAACTAGCGCAAAACACCCCTGAGGCATTGGTAACCTAATAATCATTAACTACAGGGGGTGTAGTGGTAGCAGCTGCACTGGGCCTGAGGGTGACTTATTAGTTGCAAAGAATTTTATCTTACATCAAAGAACAGACACAAACTGTACTATTACGTAGTCAACAAATAATCCCACATGCAGGGACTAAAGGATATTGCTTAATAAAGGAATTAGGATTAGAAAAATAGTGATAATTAGGGACATTGGTGTTGCTGGACAGGAATAGAATTTGCTTCACTTGCCTCCAGTTATGCCACTGTATAAAATAAGGAGGACTGGAATTACAGTTGAAATTACATTGGCTTACCTTTAAAGCCTTTCTATCACTAAAACTGTGTAAGACCCTGCGTGACCCAGCTAAATCTAACCTGGCAATGAGCCTTGATTTGGGAGCTGGGCCATTTATGTACAAGTGTCAAAGGTATATATTGTATATATTTGTACTTTTTAATTGGAGCTCAGAACTAAAGAGGCCTAAAGGAAGTAATAATAATCCAGTAAAGTTACTGAAAAATATAAAACGTAAGAATGTAAAAAAAAAAAAAAGTATTCAAAAAGGGATATTATAGGTTTTGTTTGTGCATCAGAATAATGTATAATGCTTAGTAAAGTAGACGGAAAAATAAATTGTTTTCCTTTTTTTTTTACCAACACATAGTCCTATCAAGCTTTATGGCTCATTGACCTCTCCAGGCTATGATGATATAAACAAACAATGGTTTTCATCAATGCAGACTGTTCTGCACAGTGCCTGATATAAAAGTCCCCTGCAAAGACATTTTTAAATAGTAACGATATGAATACTGCAACTCTTTGACCACAAAAAAAGCAGTTTCTGGTTAACATCAAAAAAGATTATTTTAAAATGGAAGAGCTTGGGATGAAAATATCCCTGTAAGGGTAAGCTAAGGTGAACGCATATGCAAGCTAGTTTCAGCAAAATGCCTATTTGCTGTTGTAACTTGAATGATAGAAGCCTGTACCTCTGCATTTTCAGGTATGAGCATGATGCACTGAGAGCGAATTTCAGAGCAGCTGATTACCACCACTACACATAAATAAAAACACTCTTAACTACGTTTAAATGTTTCTTTGCTAAATAATTGTCCTCGTGACAAGTCCTTCACTTAAATAACTTTAACTAAATAAGAAAAACCTCATATTTTACCCCATGGAACTGCAGTTTCCTTCATTATTAGCCAACCATTTGTGGCAGAGTCTGGCTACTCTATATCTGGACAGCCACTAGTATGACAAGCATGCTTAAAAGTCCCCTTCCCTATCACTGTCTCTTCTGTATACTTAAGATTTGTTAAGCATTTCAAGTTTCATTTGAAAGCATCTTAAATGCATAAGCCACATTCCCATATTCTTCAGACCATAAGATGCACTGAGCCATAAGACAACCCCCAAATTATTTATATGCAAATTAATAGAAACAAAATGTTGCAGTGTAAATTTGTTTTTTTTAAAGTGTCTTATGATCCAAAAAAAATACCTGTGTACTGTGTCCCTCTCTCCCCCGTTTGTAGCATATTTAGCAGCATGAGCAGAAAGTTTATATGTGTTTTTACAGCTTTCCACAGACAAATACTTTACCTATGATGTATGACAAACTGATATAACTACACCAATATGGTTTTCCAATAATGAATTTGCCTTTGATACTGGAACAAAACAATTTTCTGTGCGTGCTGCACTGCGGATCCTTGCTGGAGGAGCTCCCCAAATTAAATCTGCAGCTCAGCTCCCTGATTGTTTAGTAGGGATGGGATTTCCTGTCCCCATTGACCAATGAGTTAACTGAGCAGCTGTGTGCCCCTGCTTGACTTCAGTAGCAGGTAAGTGAGTGGGGAGGCTTTCTTCTGGGTTATTCCTTCACCACCCTATATATTTTAGACTTAAGTATAACCAGATACATTATCACTATCCAACTACAGTATGGAAATGCATGTGAGTGAATGATACTGATATAACTTGTCTACTCACTAGCTGGGTTAGATTCCATGTACAGAAATCAGGGGATCCAGATGTCAGTTCTAAAAATGTGTTTATTCTGCTTCATCTGGTCATGTCTCCTGGATATTACAAAACTAAGGCTGGTGATGACCTTTTCAACTTACCTGGAATGAGGCTTTACAAGTTTAAAGTCCCCAGACTTGAAATCTCAATGACTTTTACACAACTTAGGCAATTTGTCATATATTTATGGTTATAAAATAAAATTGTTCATGTGGGGACAACACTTGTTCCAAGTTATTTTAATTTCTTGAGCTATTAATTTATTTAGGAAGATGCAGAAAGTCTTTAAATTGCCTGAGCACCTGCACATTGAGCTCTGCAAGGCTGAAGCTATTGTTATTTTGTTGGCAGGAAGTTGTCCCCCACATTTTTATTCTTTGCTCTAGTACTTATAGCAAATGCAGACCCTTGGATAACCAGAAATATATAATAAATGGCAAACAAGGGCATCCACAGAAAATGTTATAAGGGAGGAGTAAAATATGAAAAATGCAAAATAATCAGTCAAAATGTAAAATTGAAGTTTGGTCTCACACTAATCAAGTCAGTTCCACAGCACACTGAACACTGATTTTATTATCACAAAAAACTATGGTATACATCAGGGGTGAGCAATTAATTTTCCCATGGGGCCACATGAGAAATAGGAATGGCTTTAGAGGGTCAGACTGCCCTCCCACTGTGCTGCCCCCTCCTTCCTACTCCCTATCCTCTGAAGGAGGGGGGAGCTATCTTGGTGCTTGCACCCCTCCTCCCTGACCCTACCTCTTCCCTGTCCCGGCTCCATTTGATCTAGCTCTTAGTGCTACAGCACTCCTCTCTTACAGGAAGTTGAACGCTTTCAACTTCCTGTGAAAGGAATGCTGTAGCGCTAAGGAGTAGGGACAGGGAGGAGGTAGGTGAGCATGGCTGCCTACCCCACAGCCCGGCCCTGTCACCCAACATTGGCAGAAGAGCCGGGCCAAAGATGTCCATGGGCCGTAGTTTGCCCACCCCTGGTATATATGTATAGAGACATTTGAGCAAGAACAGGGGCCGTTATTAGATTGGAACCAAGCAGGGCTTTAAAATAAATGTTTTATTTAAACAACACAGGCATATTAGGCAGCATAAATAGAAAAGTGCCAATTCACCTAGGTCCCCGACACAGGAGAACGTGCAATCAAACACAGAAAAAAAAATATAACCTCTATAGAGATGGCACTCTGGGTAACTTATCTTAGGTCTTCACTTTACAACTATAATAATATATTAGAATAATTAAAAGAACCTCATAAAAACTTGTGACATACTGAATTGCTAAAATCTGACAGGATGCACAAAACAGCGGAGTCACATAGGGCAGCCATCTGTTTCTTTTAACACAGAAACATTTACAGCAGTGCCAGAAATGACCTCAGCCTGAAAAGTCTTCAAAACAAAATATTATGATTTTGAGAATTATCAACTTCTATATGTATAAAAGGAGCTGTGGAAGAAACTTCATTTAACTATCATTTAAAAGCAACGTGTAAGGGCATAAGGATTTCATCTAAAAAAGTGAACCAGTATGACTCTTTAGAGAAAAAGGATGATCGTTTTAAACATATGAGTCAATTAACATTTTGGGGGTTATTGACTAAAGTGAGAATTCAACTGTCGAATTCTCAAACAGCGGATTCCCATAGCAAATCCTAGACCATGACAATATTCCCATAGTAAGGTCGCGACTGCGACAGTCTTCCCATAATGAATTCGCAACTGTGACAGGAGCAGACTATTGCGACCGTCTTTAGCTGGAGAATTCACACCTTTACGCAACAATTCGAACCTTAGTCAATAACCCCTGTTTCCTCTGGAAACTCAGCGATATTTTTGATATTCTGTAGGAGTACTGTAACAGATAGGTTGGGGGCTCATTTATTTTGTTTGAGGCACGATTGATTTTTGTGGCAGCTCTTTTGCCAAATAACCATTTACATTGAAATGTACTCAATAGCCCAGATTTAGGGGCTTATTCATTAAAGTCCAAATGGTTGGGTGAAGGTCAGAATTTGTGTCCATTTGCTACTTTGCGTATTCAGGAAATTTGGTAATGTGGTGAGCTCTTTGCATCACTTTTACATGTGTTTGCACAGTTAATTACCGGTAGTCTATTCGACAAGCGCCAGTGTCTGTCAAAGCAGTGAATTCAGCAAGGCGTACTGTGTTGATTTCACCAGTTTTACTTTGCAAGGTCAACATGGCAAATTAGGCGGTTGATGGCAGGGTTTTAACTGTCTGACTGACTAGGCTGCGCTACACAATAAACTAGAGACATCTGCTTCTTCGCTATGGAAATCTGCCACTTAGTACTTAAGGAGTAGAGAATTCTCACTTTGATAAATAACCCCCTTAATGTGCAGTGTTAAGCTACGGTTTAGAACCCATTAGCTCAGTTATGGCAAATTTGCAGCAGTTAAAGCCAAATCTGAAACAGCCCAGTTGCAAAGCCAAAAGCCTAGATAAACAAAACAAAAACTGCTCAGTTGTCCACTTACATTGCTAAATGTCCAGCTTGATTAGAATTTCTGGTGGTCAGTAGCCCTGATGAGAAATTCTCAGTCACAACTCAGCTATAAGGACCTTAAATATATATCCAATCGATTAGACAGATAACCAATCACAGGTTTCTAGATCTTAAATCAGAACATGACCTAGGTCAGAGATGGCTAACCTATGACACGTGTGCACAGAGGTGACATGGCGAGACGTTTTTTCTGACACGCGTCATGGCACCGTTCATGCCGTGCTCTCAATAGCGGAGTTGACCCGCCTATATCGAAATGACACACCACCCGAGTTATGCTGTTTTTTTACGAATTTTGACACAGAGCTCAAAAGGTTGGCCATCACTGTCCTAGGTGCTAGTACACCTGCATTTTGCATTAAAGGTGATTTATACCTCCAGTGGTTGCTTTAAACATTTGATTTGCCAATGGTTTTATTTACTACAACTTTACCAGACAGGTAGCTATTGGTGGATGTGTCCCTACCTGAAATCCTGCATTTTGCATTAATGTCCTCAGCTCCCCTAAACGTTCCATACACCTTTCCAAGGGATTGTTCTTCATGGAATATAATTTTATATGTAGATTACAACTTTCTCAAATAGTTTTGAGATTGTTTTTTTTTTTAAATATTTTTACTGTTTAACTGCATCATTTTGGTTTCAAGGGTCACTGACCATCATCAACTAGTTTATTAATTACATGATTTATTTCCAAATTATTTTTCATTGATTAGCTTACTGTTCAAGCTCTCCACTACCCCTCTCCATAAAGGCATTCTTTACTAGTCAACCAACAAGAACTAAGGATAACTATGAAACATATACCCTGCATGGGGGGGGAGGTTATGTTTTCTCTTAAGGCCAAGTTCACATAAGCGCATATATGCACTGCACTTTCAGAAAAGCACGTCTAGAAAATACACCGGCGTATTTCAGTCCAGTGTATTTTCTAGACGCTCTTTTGCATTGTACTTACCCGACATAGGGGGTCATTCTGTAAAGTGAGAATTCGACTGCTGAATTCACAGACAGTGGATTCCCAATAAGTCGCAACCGCGACAATTCTATTATAAAGTTGCGACCACGACAATTTTTTTAAAGTTCCAGCTTTGACATTTCCTTTGTAAAGTCATGACAGAGACAAAAATTCTCGCTATAAAGTCGCGACTGCGACAGTACCAGTCTATTGCGACTCTGTTTAGCTGGCAAATTTGGACCTTTACACTACAATTCAGACTTTACAAAATGACCCCCATAGTGTAAACGCTCCCTCAGCATTCGTGGCTCCAACTATCTAGCCACATTCTTCGCGTTGCGTATATGTACGCGTGCGCTCGCGTATAATGCTATTGTGGTCAGAACAGGCAACTACCATAAGGATTCATGGTGCACATTTTTTTTTTTTAAGCGCAGCGTATATATGTGCCAATGTGAACCGGGCCTGAGAGATAAAATCATAAATCAAATTGAAAGCACACTGCACACTGGGTACCATAAACTATACAGTGGGGAAAAAAAGTATTTAGTCAGTCACCAATAGTGCAAGTTATCCCACTTAAAAAGATGAGAGGCGTCTGTAATTTACATCATAGGTAGACCT
>JAKJJM010035251.1:0-10630 GCA_021901965.1 Pipa carvalhoi
AATATATATATATATATATATATATATATATATATATATATATATATATATATATACACATGATAAATATATATAATTTTGACATTCAGATCAAGTTTATTAAGGAGAATTGTAGTAACGCATTTAGGGCCTCGTTGACTAAACAGTGATTTCACCTGTCAAATTCACCTCTCTACAATTTCACCAAAATAGACGCAAATTCACTTCTCAGTATTGACCTCTGCAGGGAATAGACTTGCTGAACAAGTGGACCGCAGTGATCGCTGTCGCATGCTTAGTTTAGCGTAGTCAGGTGGATAGAAGTAGGATGACAAGTCATGTGGAGTGATGTGAATTTGACTAGTGAAGGGCAGTGACATCAGTCTCGCCATATCCCACTAACTGTATTCTGTTAATGTTCTGTCTATTTCTGTGTCACTTTGTTCTTAGGTCATATTGTCATTTAATCGCAGTAGCCATTGTCACTTTTGAATGAATAGTCACCTTACTGGGGCTCTGCCATCAACCTTCTAATTCACCAGTCTGAAGTGAAGTTAAACAGTTGGATTTGAAGCAGTTCCCCTAGTCGCATTTGCACCTTTGAACCACTCCTCTGCTTAGTCAATAGTAGAAGTACCTGTGCATGAGACCGCAAAATGATGCAAAGTGCTCTGTAAGATCGCGACTATTGTATTTGCCCAAATTGGTCACTTATTCACCACTTCACAGAGTTTACTTTAGTCAATAAAAGAACATAGGGAAGTAGAGAATATATACAAATTCATAGCTCTATGCGACTATTTGGACTTTAGTCAATGAGGCCCTTAGTGAGGAGGAAAACCCTCATATAAGAGAATGATTTAGCAATACAGATACAAAGTTATGTAACCATCAACCTTCCTGTTCAAAATTCAGGGTAGCTTTAGCCCCAATACCTTCATCCTTATCATGGTGGTGGTGTTTGTGACCAAAAAATAAAGTAGGGTGGGATGCCACTGAAGAGAGTCTGTAGTCACCTTTGACTCCCTCTTCTACTCCCCATGCCCCCGGTTGTGGTATGGCTAAGCTACCTTATAGTGTATTTCTTCTATAGGGGTAACCCACTCTTCAACTTGGGAAGAGGACATTTGCTTCAAAAGTAAAGTTCCATCATGCCCCATATCATCACACTGAGCTCAGAGTTTGCCTGGATCCCATATATAAGCATCATCTGTTGGCTAAGTTTGGAAGAATTACATAGGTTGAGCATTTTTTGCATTACCATTTTTGTGCTACATGGGTTGAGGATATTACCAATAGTGTATTACAATTCAATTATAAAATAAATATTCAAAGTTGAGTATTTTGTAAACTACTTTGTAAATGTAGATGTAAAGACATCTCAGTATTATACCACAATTCTCCAAACAAAATATAGAATTTATAAAGTATATACTGAACAAATGTGCATTGTGCAGTGTCAGTAAATGTATCATATAATAGATAGATTTCTCTTATAAATCCTTATTTTCTTAAATTTCAAGTTTAAGAAACTCGTAATTATCCATTATCCACTAGTTCCTTTCAATCTATGGGTGAAATTTACTAAAGTGAAAAATGATTTTTTTTACTTTTTTGCCCGTTTTTCAACCAAAAATCGCATGAAAAACAGGTGAAGAGGTAGAAAATTATGTTTTCTACCTTTTCGCCCGTTTTTTGGCCAAAAAAATCATTTTTTTACTTTAGTAAATTTACCCCTATATGTTGTCCTTTTTCTTTATCTAGTAGCATCTAGTTAAAATTCTACTTTTAAATCACTATTCCCTAAATGGAAATGTCTAAATTATTATGTTGAAAAAATCAAAAAGGTTATAGTTTTCAAAAGGAAAAAAGAGAACATCTCCAAATATTCACACACACGCAAAAAAAAAAAGCAATGACAAAACTAAAAACAATCATCCACAGTTTTTGGAGGTTTTGTTTCCTTATTTTTGATACATACACTGATGACTGGAAATTGTGCTTTAGTAGAGTTTCACAGTAATGATGGATCCTTTCCTGTAACTTCTCTTTATAGCCAATGCATACAAGCTCAATTATGTAATTAATTTCCTTATAAAACACAATTTACTTGCAACTTGTATAAAGTATTAAAAGCACCATGTTGTCCATATCTTCTTTTTATTAAATCCATTTTTTTTAAATGGGGTGCTTACCCTATTTACTAAATAGGTAGATATGATCATGTAAAGTAGAGAAATATTGCTATGTTAAATATATTTATTTTTTTATTCCCACTTATCTGTAATACATACTCACTCTTTTGATATGGCTTAGAAAAATTGTTAATAAAAAAAACAATTTTTTATGGTTAGAAAGCAAGTTAGTGGTGGAAAACACATATTCAGAAAAAAAATCTTGGTACATCCTAACATCATTACATTAGCCTTGGGACTATGAACATGTAATAAATCTCTTGTAAAGAGTCAGGCTCAGCTAGGAATAAATCCGCACAATACATAGACTTCTCACTTCCTGACCCCAGGTCACACCACAAAATATCTGTTGACATTTTCGCTTCACTGTTTCTCTCCATGATACTTCATATGCCTCAGCTGTTCATTTGTTTCTTCAAGATAAAGAGTTACACTTTATCTCATGTTTTTCTAACGTTTCAGAGGTAACAGTCTCCATCTGCTTTCAACATGTTGCTCTTGACATTAACTAATGTCTCCTATTTGCATTTAAAGAGACCAATCTGGGGCAAGTTGTTTTCAAGCCAAGTTCAAACAAGCCACGAGGAGAAGTGTTTTCTGCTTTGCGTACCAAGAATAGTTTGTCTATTGTAAAGCCAAAATTCTACAGAATGTGCCAGGGAAACATCGGGTATTAGATTCTCTCTTGTCTTAATACTGGCACAAAGAAAGGAAATAGAACATCAGCATGAAAAAAGAAGGCTGTGTAATTCTGGTGGGGTGACCAGTGAATTTAATTCTCCTCATGAACATGTCAATTTAATTTTTAAGAGCTTTGTCTCGTTGAGAAATTTTGGAGAAGAACATGAAATGGAATATGCAAGTGATTAACTGCATATTACAATAATGGGCTTTCCTCTCTTCCTAGCTATAGTGATGATCAAGTGAAAAAAAACATACAGCTTCACTATACAAAAGATCCCAAGTATATTTTCTAGAACCTTTCAACATATTTATGGCCAAGAGAAATTACTCAGGGTAGAACTGGGTTATGAACTAGGAACCCTAGGCTTTCAAATGGGGTGCAGTCATTGGTAAGTGGTTCTGCCACAGGAATCTGAAGTGAAAGTGTATATTTTTGGAATGCAGTTTGGCTCTTCAATTGTGGAATTTTTAGTGGAATCTTAGGGAGCAAATAATAATCAATATGGTACAAACTATTTAAATAAAAGTATTACTAACCCTGCTGCACCTTACTTTGTTTTGCCTTTTCCATTTATGGCAAGTACCATAATCATTTACATATTTGCTTTTATAGGACTAGTTTGAAATGGAACATCCAGTCCTCATAAAGGTTCAAATGGATCTAACAAATGAAAAAATCCACCACATACGTAGCACAAAAGCGCAGCTCCTGTATCCTGTGTTCTGCCAAACACAAAAATATTAGAAGTACAAAAAAAGTGTGGAAGCAGGGTTGCAGAAAAATCAGTAGGAAAGCTACAATTTATTTGGTGCAATACAAAACCATGACATGTTTCGGGCGTTAGGCCTTTCTCAAATGTGCACATACAATACAGACATCAGAATATAAGGCTTGGTAGGCCACTCCTCTTAGTGTGAGGACCAATCAAGTCAAACCATAAATGAGCGGATTGCCCACTGGATCTATATCATATATATGATATGGATCTATCAGAAGTGATTTCATCATTGGGACATTACAAGCAGTGGTGTAGCATGCCTTTTTGGGGCGCATGTGAGGGGGGGTTGTGCTAGCGGAGGCTGGTGCTGGCGCCCTCCTCCCCGCTCAGCGCCCCCCCTTTGCCCGCACTGCCCGCCCCGGAACAGCACTAGGGAATACAAAATTCCGCCCCCACAATGTGCCACCCGGGGCGGACCGCCCCCTCTGCCCCCCCCCCCACGCTACGTCACTGGTCAAAAAGTGTTGTCGGTATTTTTTCTTAGGACTGCAGTGAAACTAACATAGTCAACTTAACTTGTGTTAACATGATAAAAAATAATATTTTTATTATTTATATAATTTATAATGATATTTATAAAGGTTTTCCCCATTTACATAGACTCGAAAACAACTTTTTACCTTAGAAAATGGAATCAAAATATGACTTTTGACATGGGGATAAATACTTTTTTAAATAGTAAAAAGCTGCATAATAAAAAAAAAAACTTTCTCTAGCATTAAGTGGTTGAAAAACTTTTGACTTTTATAAATATCCCTCAAAGTGTTAAATGACAATGTCAGCTCTACTACAACAAGCATGCCCTTATCTTATAACCTGGGGATGGGGTTACCTTCTTACTGGTTGACAACACCCCCTTGTATACTCTAGCTTAAGAAGTCACAAAAGTGACACCATTAAAATAACAACAAGTTATATAATAGTCTTCCACCCCATACTCCCAGGATCGTACAAACAACCAGAGCACAGTTACTGGTTACATTTGAAATGAATCAGAAGATTTATAAACACATGGTTCATATATAAGTTATAATGGGAAGGGGTTGTACCTTGCATCTTGCATCCATCTACCTGTGGATCAGCGGCTTAAGGATTATAACAAAACCAAGAATAATAAGTGCTTCCTTAGGGGGTCATTCCGGTAGCTCCGAATTTTCCATCCCGAATTCACTTATAGTGAACTCCCAGTATAAAATCGCGACCGCGACTAAAAAATTGTCGCGGTTGTGATTTTATATTAGAAGAATTGTCGCGGTCGCGACTTTATAATGGGAGTTCGCTATACGTGAATTCGGGAAGGAAAATTCGGAGCTACTAGAATGACCCCCTTAATGTTTCCTTGTAATGGTTCAGCTTGAAGGTAAGCTTTCAGTAAAATATAAATTATAGTATGTTTTTATTCTTTTTTTAAGTGAATGTAAATTTTAGCTTATGAAAATGAACCCTGACAGTATGGTAAATGTCACATAATAGTATTGGGAAAAGTCACAGTATGAAAAAACAAATCTGCTAGTATCAGCCATAATACATAATTAAGGGTGAAAGAGTTAATTTGGTTTCACCAGTCAGGACAAAATTTTACTAGTCTATGCAGTATTAAATAATAACTAAACCACTGCTATGATTACAACAATTTATATAGTGTTTTTTAAAATAACATGAGTTTCAATAGTTTATAATTATGGTTTCAAAAGTTTAGGAAAATAAGGCAACTCATTTGCTGAAAACCAGTGTCAAAGTCAAGTCATCAGCAAAGATTTTTCTGCAAGATAAGCATTCAGTTACAATGACAATTTACAAGCAACAAAGGCATGTCTTAGTCATGGTCCTAGTAGAATATTATGTAGATAAAGGGATGTGAAAATCAGCAATCTAATTAACAGGTGTGCTGAAGTATTTAGTAAATAATATTTATAAATTATTATTTATTAAACGCCCACAAGTTCTAACTATAATTTTGAGTCAAAGCAATGCCATGAAAGAGTGTTTTAGCTATTTCAGCATTATTGATTAAATATTCTTCATGTTGCATTTACTTTAGAATCATCTTGTTTATATCCATTTATCTCTTAGAGAAGGGATTATTCACACGCTCAACTAGGAGTAAAATATATAGAAATTATCATCTTACCGGTAGTGGATTAAAGTTTTGATCTACCAGATGGTAATATCCATGATCAAAGAATGAATGACGGATTACAACATCAATACCTTGATTGGCTGACATTCCTAAAGTGTTTAGCCACCTATGTAAACCAGAAGATAGGTTTTCATTAGTCATTGCAAAAATCATTTTCAGAAAACAATAGGGAATATTTTCATTTAAAACTATTGTTTTTAAGCCATAAATATTTTACTTAACCGTTAAACTATATAATCCTTTACTAGGCTTGCTTTATAAAGAGATATTAACACCAGGAAAAACATTTTTGGTTTTACCTGCACATATACTGTATAATGAAGTGGATTATCACTGAGACAAAACAATTTTTTCTAGATACTAGAACTTGTGTTTGCATAAAGCAAGCTTCTTCTTTATCAGCACAGCAGTCCATCTCGTAGTATGACTGTGATATTGGCTGTGGTTTTAAGATTAAGGTATAACTCTAAAGGCAATGGCACATATAGCGTTTTGACAGTATCAAGAACAGCAAGACCCCTTTATTCAATGTATATGCATATAAAAATATGCATTTTCCTGCAGTTACCGCTTACCTCAAAGCAGCCACACAGTTTTTTAATGCGGTCCCAATTGCCAGCAGTTGGACAAATTACCGTTTCAGTTTTATGGTGTTATAACAATGGCGGCCAAAATGATGTGTGTGCCATTGACCTAAAGCCTGATTCAGGCTACAGTGCTATAAAGAAACCATTATTTTCATCAGAGGAGCCTAATGAGTTAATCAGCATAGCGCTGATATAAGAGACATGTCCAAAGGCAGGCAATGGTACATTTAAATTTCAGTTTTATTTAATACTGTAAATCACAAAAAATAGTACATTAAAATGTATAAATATGGCAAAATTGAAATAGAATGATTTAAAAACAGGATATTTAGTAATGACAATATCCCTTTAATCAGTAAAAACTAAGTAAACCAGAAATTATTATTTTATCCTAAAATAGAAGCTAAATGTGGGGAGGGGTGTCCCTTACACAATTCATCAGAATATGATACATTGTAATAGGAAAAACAGAAAGGGGTTTAACCTAACTTAATGTGTCTTTTTGATATATATATATACACAGTATATAACTATATATATATATTTGTGTGTAGGTACCTTATTTTTCTCTTATTTATTAATTCCTCAACACTGGTATTAAGTGGTACATTATATAAAAGTTAGTAATAACTTTTATGGATGATATATAGCAGTATATATATCATCCATAATATTTTACTATACCATTTAAAATATTATAAAATGCAGTGTTGAGATTTGTGCATGAATTATTCTACTACACTTAACATGGTTATTATACACACTAGCCTGGCTCTATATTTGTATTAAAATTTTGAAGAAGGGAAACAATTTGAGCAGCTAGTTTATATATAAAGGTATGGAGTACTAAGCAATGTGTATAAGCAAAGTTTCTTTCACTTTGTCTTAAATAATATATAAGGGCATCACCCACTGAGCTAACAGAAAATGTCTTGGCTATGTGCCTGAATTATAAATATCATCACTGGACCTTATGGGATCTGATCCAGACAAACCCAAACCTGTCATTAGAATAATAAACATAAAACATTCTAAGCACTGTGAACGGACACTTTTAATTCTTGCATGCAAAACACTATAATTGTATCTCTCTTATTATTCTAACTCCAGTTACTTTTTACCTAATGTGCAATAGGCTAAAGATACTGAATGGAAACTAGTATACCTAAACAGTTTCAGACTAATGGGGACTTGTTCAAATTACCTCCCGTGGTATCAATTTAGAAGCCAAAACATGCTTTCTGAGGTGTTATGTATAATTTTCTGCTAATAAAGGTCTCTTAAAACTTGTAATCAACAGAAATTGTAGCTGCCTAGAGGCAATTATCAAGTAGTTGCTATGAACTTTGTTTTAACTGCAAGTCTCTAATCTTTTTCTCAGTTTTCTTCTTTACAGTGTTACTGATGCCAAATGTCATGCTTTATGGCTTAGTTAAAGGTAAATTGGACAAATCTGGCAATCTATGGTCTTTTTCCCACTCCATTCCTGTGAAGAGTATAAAAGAAAGTGTTCTCTTGATACCTTTGATATCTTTCTTTATATTTTATCCACACAGACTCATTAATAAATACCAAGTATAATGATTTAAAAGCAGGACTAGAAAAGTCATAAACAGCTGCATTGCTATAAAATAGTCCAGATGCTGAAAAATTATTTATAGTGTGTATTTATAGTGAGGTATGCATATGTCGTCAACATTTATATATTTCAGTAGGGTTAATGGTTTTATGCTTGTTGAAGAGCTAACAAACACAAATGATATGATTTGCAAAAGGCTGTGACAAAGTAACATTAGTGGAGTCATTGCAATTTGAGTCCAAATTACTTTTGCATGTGTGCTACAATATGGCACACTTCCCAATACAGATATGGTGCAAACTGTTTTTATTTTTTTTATTTTACAGATGTTACAAAGATCCTGTTGCCAAAATATATCACTTTTATTCTTATAAACTCCAGAAAGCCAAGCATTTTCATCTAAGAAACAACTAAAATATACTTTTTTCTATGGTAGACTGGTTAATTCTAAAGCTAGGTAAGTTAAAATTACCTTAATGTGTCATATTGATTTTTAGGAATTAAAAAACATTCTGCAGGGTCAGCGTAGACTTTAAAAACCACTAGTGGGATACATACCATAAAGCCAGGGAAGCAGCTGCTACCAGGCCTATTGGGAGGAAGAACCTGGCAGCTGCTGTTCTCACAATGCTGGAAAAATGGTAATTTCCTGAAAAATTAAGGTGTATGTGTGTGTGCCATGCTTATGGCACTTTTCAATCATTAAAAGTAAAAAAAATATCGATCAAAATGTTTCGATTGGATAAAAATTGATCAAAATGTATTGATCGATCTTTTTCGATCAGGCACCCATTTTTAACATTGATAAAAAAAACAGAAAATGTCGAAATCAACCTTCACGAGCTTTATAAATTTTGCCCTCAGGGTGAAATTGACAAAACTCAAAAAGAGGGGAGTTTTCTCAATGTAAAAATGGGTGCACGATCAAAAAATATCAATTGACATTTTTCAATCAATTTTTTCCAATACTTATGGCTACTTTTCCATCGGAAAAAAATATTGAAAAAATCGATAAAAATGTTTCGATCTGAAAAAAAAAATAAAATCGATCGAAAAATATTAATCGATATTTTTTGATCATGCACCCATTTTTACATCAGGGAAACTCAAAATCGACCTTTTCGAGTTTTGTAAATTTCGCCCTAAGTGTATGGCTCATTGACTTTCACAGTTTAATGGATAATGTGATTTCTCAACCAGTAAAAAAATGTGAGGAGTCAGGGTTCATTAGCATATTAATGAGGATCCAATATGGCAGCCGTGAGATACTAGCAGCAGCAGTTCTATTAGACAGCACTACAGCCCAAAGGTACTACTGATTTGCTGTTTTAATATAAAGCAGTATAGGCTGGCAGACCTTGTACTTTCAGTACATCAGTTAGGGTCCATTAGTTCCTCTTTAAGTCCCTACACGTTATGTTCCCTTTACCATAAATTGCTAAAAAGTTTTAGTAGAAAATCTCCCAAGAACACATTAAAGTTTTAGATGCATTTTTAAAGGAACAATTTAGTTGCAAACATTCATTTGCCAATCTTTTTATCATTGCCAAATAAATGTTTTCTGCAGTATATACTGAATATCATATATACATATTTTCATCCTTTTCAATTAACAGTCAGTTTGTTACAGATGCTCCTTCTCTCTCTCTCACCTATTTCCTCTTCTGAAGTTCAGTCTGGAATTTTAAGAGAAGGATTTGATTGGAAGATTTGAGAATTCTGAATTACCAAGTGTGCCAGGTTACAGAGTTGCAGCCCTCCTGCTTCTTTCTGATTATTTTTTTTTCAAACCTAAGGATCAAGTGAGTGGCATGAGATTTCATACTGAACAGCTGAAGAGGAGGAAGTGAGAGAGGAGGGTCTTCTATAAGTGGCTATAAATTAAAAACCACAGAAAATAAGTAAACCATATATATTATAAATATGATTTATTTTACAGTGCCAATTACACTAACAAATAACTGTTGGAGGCTGGACTGTTCCTCTTTCCGTACTAAATTAAAAATGAAGTATGATATAAATACATTGCACAATATTTAGAACCCCTTTCTGTTAATATATCTACATCAAAGGGACACTATTGCCTCCAAATTAATATGCATAAAGTACTTATTTATGCTGTGTTAACCATGCTTGTGAGTAAAATAGTTTATAAATATTGCATACATTTTAGAAAAAAGCCTTTAATGTAACAATTTATCATCAACTGTGCTGATTAGAGTCTTCAGTGCACCTAGAGATGAATGAAAAAATAGGATGCAAAGTCCATTTAGAGGAG
Source organism: Pipa carvalhoi (assembly GCA_021901965.1). Taxonomy (NCBI): domain Eukaryota; kingdom Metazoa; phylum Chordata; class Amphibia; order Anura; family Pipidae; genus Pipa; species Pipa carvalhoi. Next base: position 10,222 of record JAKJJM010035251.1, read on the forward strand.
AGAAAAAAGGGCCAATCTGATGTAAAATGAAATTTTTCTAACAGTGATTTTAGTAGAAGTCCATGGGGGATATTTACTAAAATCATGTAGGTTTTCCCTGGTAGGTCAATATCGCTGATATCGAAATTTATTAAACCCTTATTCACTTTTTTTCTTACTAAAAGAAGTATTCGCCTGTTTGAGGGTGGCGAAAACCCATTATTTACTATGGAGGTGGGGCACTAAAATATTTGTAAATCCTTGGCGGTGATATTGATATTGATATCAAAGGGCTCCATTGAAAGTAATATAAAATTGTAACAGTATCAACACATCGATATTTAACTATAACGATCTTTATTAATATTGATAATTCTTTTCTACTTTTCAGAAATAAGGGGAAAAGGAAAATGAGGCAGAAAAAAAAAAA
>JAKJJM010035257.1:0-16534 GCA_021901965.1 Pipa carvalhoi
CATTTCCTTTGTAAAGTTGCGACTGTGACAATATTCTCATTATAAAGTTGCGACTGCGACAGTAGCAGTCTATTGCGACTGTCTTTAGCTGGCGAATTCGCACCTTTTCATGACAATTCGGACTTTAGAGAATAATCCTTGTAATGTTTATAGATGTGCCACACCAAATGAAATAAAATTGTTTAATAATGGAATACAATGATAATATTCATTTAAGAAGCATTGGGGGGGGAGGGGAATACCTTGCCTAAGCAAGGACTATGAGAATGGGTGGTACCCCACAGTGGCAAGCTAGCCAATGAGCCTACAATGGATAGAGCAGAAACAGGTTGGTGAACTTATGTGTGCTGCATCAGCTTTCTTCTCTGGACCCATAATGCTGCATGGTGGAACAAAACCTTTCTGGCTCCTGTGGTGATGCTGTAATAAATCTAGCTTTGGTAATGTATTTAGATATTTATTGGTAAGTGTTTGATGTACTGTGTAAGTTCATAAAACTATTCACTGAAAAAAGTGAAAGCTTTCTGGATACCCTTTACATTTGTTCTGACACACTTGGATTTAACATGTTTAATCTGAAGGCATATTGGGTATTTCAGGAAAGCTAAGTATTGCAGCAGCTTTAGAGTGGATTCTGGGAACTGTAGAACTGTCAACTTAGCATTAAAACAAAAATATGTTATTCCAACAAATATATTCATGGTCATTTATCAACATGGTTTAAAAAGCTGTCCTTTTTCCTCCACCCCCAGAATTTTGTCACTTTATATTTATTGGGACGTAATTGCATCCACTAGTTTCTTTCTGTCTAGGCATGATTAACTTTGTTGAGTCCTAGGATCAGATCTACCCAGGACATAAGCTACATGGAGTTTATTTGTTCTACCTCTGCTTATGTGGTTATTTTCCCAGTGTCCAAACAAAAACTGATAAATTAACTGGCACCAGACCAAACTGGCCATAGTTTAAAGGAATGAGAAATTAGATTGCATGCTCTATAGGGATAGATGGTTCACCTCTGTAAAGCATTGTGTAACAAGTTGTTGTTATATGAATAAAAACAATATATAAAATACATGTCTATGTTGTAGCTTCCTAGATTGTAATTGTGGTATGTGTGACTGCCATAACACACAGGTGTCACAACCACAAGACATGGTCAAATGCAAAATGGAGGGTGGCACAGAATAAAGTATGTTTTTTTTTATTTCTAAGGAAAATACATTCTGTAATTCAACAACTTGACATGATATTTCAAAATATTAGCTAAAGAGGAAGTAGGTAAAAGTGTTTTTTTTTGTTGTTGTTAAAATGAATCTAATGAATACTGAAGAGTAACTGTCAGTGATTTTATAGTGACCAGGGGGTTATAAAGACTAACATGCAAACTGATTAAATTCAGTTGTGAGCCCTCAAAAGAAAAGGCAGATTGTTGGCTTATTAAATCACTGTCTACTTGCTATAACACATTTCATTATTTAAGGGGATATGGCACTGCAGTAAGATCCAAACAGTCTGGGAGACTGCGCATACTCTGATATATCTGAATGCTGTTTTTTAATGGCAATAGTAGTATGTTTTACATCTGAAGAAACAGATGCATGGACAGGTCCATGTCTTACTTCAAGTACTTATTTAAGAATTATTTTAAATATTGTTTGCAAAGGAAAAAAAACATTCACAGTAAAATCAACAAACTCTGTAGGATTTAAGAATACTGTGAGACAACTGCACTATAAACAGCATTTGCATTCAATAAATGTAATTAAATATGTCAAAATACTAAAACTAAAGAAAAACTTTAGACAGAAGTCCTCTCAGCAGAGATTCTAAAATCCAATAACCAAACAAAGAATCATTGCTGAAAGGCTTAACGGCCATTTTTACTTAATTTTTCATGACCTATGGACTCAAGGTCTCATTACCTCAACCCATAACGAAAGAGATGGATAACAACCTAACTACAAAGGATCATCTATGTCAGTGGCACTATGGTGAACTGCTAAACAACATCCTAAACACCAGGCTAGCATTATTTCTGAATGAAAAGAAAATGATAAGATAGGGCTTCCTTGGAAGCAGTTTCTTGATTATTTTGAATGAATTTTTTGTTTAGGATGAAGAAGGTTCAATAACTGGACTTTAAATACTGGACTTTTTATGAAATTGGACTTTTATGTGTGTATCACTTTACACTACTCACAATATGAATGTTTCCCATTATGTACTACATGGATATATAAATATTAGCACTATTTTATTATATGTTAATATGATGCTAGTGTGTTGAATGTATGCTAATACCACTAACTGAATATATGCTAATATGATGCAAGCATGCTAATTGAATTGGTCAACCTGTTCACATGACCACTGAATGGGATGGGTTTTTTTCCCTTTATTAAGATGTTGAGTTAGTATGTCTGTACAACTGAAAAAGGGCACCCTACCCGAAACATTTTGTGTGTAATTAATCACCCAATAATGGGTTTGCAGTGATTGCTGCCTTTGGAGCCTTTCTTCCTCTATTGTTTATTTGTTTGTGTATTACTATAGGAGAGTAAACACAGCACCCTTAAAAGAAAAAGACCAGAAATTCTTTTCCAGTAGCAACACTTTTTCTACTACTTCCCCCACTTAATTGTTGCTTGCCGTGGGTTGAGGAATCTGAGGTAGGACTATCCCATTCCATGTCTCAGTCTTGTATAACATGCGTTCATTAGATACAAATTGCCTAACATCATTATATTTAAATTTACTGAAGTCCAACAGAATGATGTGTGTGTGTATTCTATTTTGATCTTTACAACATCTTTACAACATCTAGTTTCCTTGATTTTTCATTCATACATTCCACGTCTTAATATATCTTACAATGTCTTTATAGCTGTTGCCCTGATATCATGCACTGCAACATCTGCAGTCAGACCACCCTGCCTTCTGACCCAAGGGTCCCATCTCCCAGCATCATGTTGGTTGTTTTTAAATTGAGTTTTCATGATAGGATAGGAAAAAATATTGCATTGCCTTTCTTCTGCCTGGATAATACTACTGCAGCTGCTGTTATCAAAGAGATGTATCTTCTACTCCTGATACCACCCCATACTGTTACCTGCCAGTTGGTTCTAAAGTGTCCTCCCTTAGGAGACACTTCTAGTATTTACACTGCCCTTCTCATGTCTCTCAGCATCACTGATGTCTTTATATCAGTGAAGCCACCAAAGACAAGTGAAGAAAATAAAGTCTGCTGCTATTTAATGGCAGCAAAAAGGTAACATGTTTGTCATAAAGACTGGTTATATCAGTACAACAGTACTGACAAGCTTGTGTGTGAAGTAACTGAGAGCTGACTGAAGCTGATGGGCAGTTATAACTGATGAGCAACTGCTTGTTGTTTTATTACAGTTATTGCTTTAGCTAAATACATTTACGTAAGTATCCCAAAATATCACAAATATTAAGAATTCATTCTAAATATTATATGAGTTTTTTAAACACATCAAACATTATGGGTAATTTCTACAAAATAAAAAAACTGCAATCCCAGAAAGGTCCCCAGTGGCTATAGAAGAGAAAACTAAACTGATCATTTTATTTTAAGATGAAGTTCAGTACATACCAGTTTCATTTAAAACAAAGGAGTGTATGAAGACTCAAGGGCTGATTCATGAAAGCCCAAACAGTCGCATAATGGTCCAAACTCACATTCATTACCCATTTCCCCATTTTCGTGTATTCATCAGATTCTGCGATTTGCATCCAATTCAAGGGCTTATTGACTAAAGGTCAAATAGTCGCATATAGCTATAAATTTGCATTTGATTGCCACTTCCCCTTGTTCACTTATTGAACAAACTCTGGGATGTGGCAAATATGTGTCTAATTCAGGTGACTGCAATAGTTGGTGACTTATGGAGCTATTCATATTATTTTACATGCCCTTGCACAGGTACTTTGCATATTCAGTAAGTGCCGGAGTCAGTTCCAGTCATGAATTTGACAAAGCATAGTGCTCCAAATTCACCTGTTTGACTTTGACACATCAGAGAGACAAATTGGGGGTTTGATGGTAGGGCTCTGGTGTGGCATAAGGCAACTATTTCTTCTAAAGTGACAATGATGACTGCTACTAAATTTGTCTACAACTAAACTAGGGACAAAGTGACATAGCAATAGATATATTATTCTCTTACTGTATATACAGTTAGTGGGATATGGTGAGGATGACATCACTATACTTCACTAGGAGAATTCACATCACTCCACATGACTTTGCATCGTAATTCTATTCGACTGACTTCGCCACACTACGCATGCAACAGCATCCATAGCAGTCTGCATGTTCAACAAATCTATCTGCAGCTTTTAAATTAAGGAGAAGTGAATCTGTGACTATTTGGGTGATGCAACTCTAATTGTAGCAAAGTGAATTCAACAGGTGAATTCAGACTTTAATAAATAAGGCCCTCAAACTCTTACCACGGTTGTAGAAATCTTAATAGCACTTTGTGTGCACATGCACACAGGATTAGGCAGTTCATCGTGTTGAAATCTGTCAAAGTAGTGAATTTGGCAAGGTGTACTGTGTCCAGCCAGAACAAAGTTATGAAGTAAGGGGCTGATGGCAGGACTCTAATGAGGCATAAGGCAACTGTTTATTCAAAAGATACAATAAAGACAGTGACCAAGTAACAACATCGTCTAGGGATATGGTAACATAGAAAGGGGTGTATTTTTAGCTTCATAAGGTTAGTGGGACATTGCAAGGATGAGTTCACTGCCCTTCGCTTGGGCTCTTATGGTTGAATTCGCATCACTATAGGATAACTATGTATCCTACTACTTTTCAACTGACTATGCTTCACTGTGACAAATCAATTCCGCTTCTTCAGTATGGGAACCCAATGATTAGTAAATAAGGAGTAGTAAATTCCTCTCTGTTGGAGCATAGCAACAATCCAATTCACACTTTAATGAATAAGCCCCCCTATATTACTTTTAGAAACATTTGTGGAAGGTTAGTATCAGATTTTCTATTTTTACTAGTGTTTCTGTTCCCTCAAGCATTCCCTTGTAGTGGCCCATTATCTGTACTCGTATTCAGTTTCAAAAAACACAACCAACAGATTAAAGTTATTTGAAACAATTATCTCAATCAGTATGACGCAACAAAAGCAAATTCAATTTTTTTAGAGAAAAGTAAATTAAAGGTACCTGATGGAAATAGTGGCTTACAGTGGACAAATGATGAATAAAAGCATTTATGTGTGTATTCACATACTTTTCAAGGTCTCAATGTGGATCAAAATGTTAGCACTAATGTGAATGCATGCTTTTAATACACAACAATAGGAATGTGTTTCTGGTGCATTACTGCATGTGCTTACTAAAACAAGTGCAGTCAGTAGCCTTTATCTGAACATGTTCATAATAAGTCCTGAAGCATGCAGATTTCACATTTCTTTATGGTTAATGGTAACAGGTGAAAGCTGTACCTCCCACTTCATAAAAACTGTACATACAGTGCTGAAATCTCTGCAATGCCAGAGTACATCAGATATCTATAATTAGTCTTCATGAGAAAAGGTACAATAAAAAATATTATTTTCAAATTGAAATTTCCCATAGCTCTTAATCCTGTATTTTTAAGTGGCCCAGAATGTTGAAAGATACCTCTAGTTTTTTTTTTAATTATTATTATCATGTTATAATATATTTAAAGATGAAATAATTCCAGATCAAATGTGCCTGCAGCCTGAACTGCCAAGAAACCTTTGACTAAACTTATACAATCTTCTGCAGGATAGTAATGTTAGGATGAAGCAGCAAAGTCATAGCTGCCATCTTGTTTTTTCCACTGTTGGTATTAAAAGGGTTATGGGTAACATACTCCCCTATGGGAGGAAGAACAAAATCAAGGTAGAGGGCTGGAGTATGTAGAACTGAGCTGTGCCCAAGCATCAGGCAATCAGAGGGGAAATCTTTTTAGAAGTTTTTTTTTTTTTGGCTGTAGATAAAGTACTGTGCTTTTTACTATAATCTAAAAAAAACTTTTATCATTTTTATTTTATTAAGTAGGTACTAACAAATGAGTGTATTTAATATTGTGAAAAGCTTTCAGATAGGTAAAAAAAAGATCCAATCATTTAAGGTCACTGCTAAACTATGAGATGAATTGCAAAACTACATATAGTAAGTAGTTGTCAAATTTAGCCCATGCTTTACTGTCTGATTGTTTGAATCATGCCACAAAGCAGTGGCATGTGTGGGCTGACAATGATTGCATACATGCACTTATGGATCAGTAGAATTTACAGTCCAGATCATTGGGCATGTGAAAATTAATGAATTTTAATGGAATAGGCAATACATGGAACCAACATCTACTGATAGCCTTTGTTGACAGACAAAGTGTTAATTTTTTTACGTGCTTTCGACTCATGATCAACTTTAAAACCATGTTTATAATAATAAGTAAGTCAATCTATAAAACTGTATCGCTCCCAGGAAATCACTAGATAATGAACAGAAATAATTAATAAAGCAAACTAGACTAGTTAGTGAGATTCCGTGTTCTCATACCCAGTTAGACCCACAAGTTATATTTAACCAAAGCATCCAACACAGGGTATGACAGCATCCAAGCAAATATGTCATTTTTATTAAAGTTTTTAATTATTTAAAAGGAACCAGAATCTCTATGACATTTGATAAAGAAAAAAAAAACATTTGCTTTAATGATTATTTTCTGAGTAGGGTAATGAAGTAGAATTAAATACTACTCTCCTTAAAGATAACTTTGTATTCCACCCTCACAACAGAATAAAAAGCAAAGCTTTATTTATGCCGATATTGAGAAACATTAGGACTTTTCCACAAGCCGAGCCTAACTGCTAGTATTTTATCTTAATCCTATTGAGGGCTGCTGCCTTTCTCCTAATGATATTACATATCCTCCTTTAAATGGGAATCATTTCCTCTCAAGCCTTCCTTTTTATTTGCCCAAAGCAGCCAGCTTTCAGATTACAAGGATCAGCACAAAGCAGTAAAAGGAAGGGACAGTTTTAATTAGCAGCAGCTCTTTGTGATGTAGCCTGACTTAAGCTGCCCCCCTCGGAGTTCTCCCATGTAGCACTTAGAAGAAATGCTTTCTATGTTAAAAAGACCAAAGCATGCAAAATCAACAAAGTACATCAGGGAGACTGGATATCGAATGTGCCATGTGCTTACTGGTCTTGTGATAGGAAAAAAGTACTTCGCCAAATGGCGATGAACATACGGAGTCCTTCAGAGAAGAATAGAACCCAGGGAAATTTATGAACTCTCCTTGAAGAAAGTGATTACAGATCATTATCCATTTGAGGCAGATTGATGGGTTTGGGTCAAAGTAATATAGCACAATTCACTAAAGGCACAAAGACTATTTGTCCCCAAACAGAGAAAGAGAGGGGGAAGACAAACTCCCATAGACTGGGGAATTGCCATTGTTCAATATAGTATAGCTATATTTAAAATGTGTTGTACATTACATTTTCCTACTATAGATTTAAACTGTTTAAACTAAAATGTTCGTATATTTTTATTTTTTTAAAGCACTGCTAGGTCACGATGCAATTTAACAACACAGTTATAATACAGTCATGGGAAAATGCTTAACATAGTGTAAGTGAAGTAAATTACAAACATATAATCATGAAGATACATTACTCTTTCAGTGCCAGGCTGTAACTGAAACAATAGAATGAAGGTCCCTGTCTCATAGAGCTTACAATCTAAATGTATTTTTTTTATTATTAATAATAATAATAATAATCATCATCATCATCCTCATCATGATTATGCAAGGGTAATGTAAACATTGATCTGATACTTAGCTTAATTACATAATCAAAATGAATGATGTTTTACTAATACTTCTACAGCTATTCATCTATATCAAAATATGCTTCTGCTTTTTACTTTAAAAGGCAGCCTAGGCTAAGTGATCATAGAGGAAAGATTTTTGACCCTCACGTTTTGTAGGAGACCTGTATCAGTGATAATGACAATATACGGTTGCTGACATATTTGTTGCAGTACATTACCATATTATTTCACTACAGAACTTTTTGATTTTTCAATAGCAGATAAAACCTTTTTCCTACATACCAATGTAGCTGGGCTTGCTTTGCCTTTTAACACTTTGCGACAGGTTTAAAAGGGATATCTACACTTTGCATTAGAAGGTTTATATTAATTGATCTTAGTAAAAGACAGCTTTTTGTAATGTACATTCTTAAGTGGTCCTATTTTCTACTGGAAAAAAATCAGAGCTCTATACAAACTGCCTGCCTGATCCTCCACTTTGCAGGATAATTGCCAGCTATCCAATTTTAACAGATGACTGCAATATACAGCTGAGCAGTGCTGAATTTCTCATTAGGCACAAGAGGTCCATGCCTATAGGTGGCTCAGTCAGAAGGGCACCTGTCCTAGTCAGGGACATAGGCAAGGGGATTAGTGGGATAAATTGTAAGAGGTTTTTTAATATTTAAATGGTAAACCTGATATGAGTCACACAGATAAAGCACTATAGTTGACTGCACAATTTAGTTTGTGATTATTTGCATCAGTGGGTGGGTGTGGCCAGGTAGTGGGTGTGGCCTAAGGTTCCAAGCATTCTGTGTTACAGGTTCCTTAGATGTAAATTCAACACTGCAGGTGAGGGACCAATTGGCAGCCAGCCAGATATAGCGCTCTGTTTTATTTATTTATTTATTTATTTATTCAGAAAAGAGGGGTCCTTTCACTGAGAATTCATGGACAATTAGGGAATATATTATGCATCAAAGTGGCAATTCACCAAAGATTCACTGCCACAAATGCACAGATTTGACTTCATCCAATAAAAAATGGTGAATTGCAGGGCTTACAGCAGGATTTCCATTAGTGAATTCAATCAGAAGAAAAGGCTACCAAGCGCCAGATTGAGCTTGAAATTGTCTGCCACTGAACTAAAAGTAAAAACAATTGTTACAATCTATGCGACTTGTCACCAATCACAATACCAGTGACCAAAACACAACAAAATGGTGACATTGCCCTTTATGATAATTCATGCATATTGCCAGCATGTTTTTATTAATGTAAAAAAAGATTACTACAAGTTATTGTGACATTGTCCCCTTTAGAGATCCATGTGAAGATGACATACCTTTTCTTCAATATGCATATCTATGAAAGAATAGCTGCAATATGCCACCTCTACTAGTCAACTGACAAAGTGACAATTCTCTGCATTACAGCAACAATACACATAATAGTGAATATGCACAACTGTTTCATCTGTACAATATGCAAATTGATGTGAATTGCCATAAATAAAATTCAATTTTGATTGTTAACCCCCACAGTATAAGTAACTCTAAACACATCAGGGCATAGTTGTTAAATGACTGGTTAAGAACAAAAAGATTGCAGATAATTTTAGATTACCGCTACCTACAGCATAACAATAAATACACTTTAAGGTGAATCCTCTTTTACACAGTAGCAGATGGTAGAATTTAATAACATAGCTTGTTGGTGAACACACCTCTTTTGGTTTATTTTTGAGAAGCGTTCTCATTTTGCAGGCAAGAGACTGATAAATCATCCCATTAATAATAATCAGTCATGAATTGAGACATTGATTGAGAGGATTGGTCACGCTACTTTAAGTGAGACTAGCTGACAAAGGTGTACCAAAATAAAAGGACAATACATATACAGAACATAGCAACTCTCAGGCCATATCATTTATTTTTGTTAGCCTGGAGCATTGTAAACTCTACAAAATTTGACCTAGGCTAATTACATCACATTTCCTGAAACAGTGAGTAGCAGCTTAGATTCCTGTTCTAAATGATGGCTGGGCATTCCTTTATCTTAATGCTAACTATTCACTTAAAGTCTCATTTGTCATTTTGCCTACTCGTGTCAGCATGTCATGTTCCTATTTTGCCGGTAATGCTAGAATCAATTTATGAAGGATTTCAAGGGAATAAAACAATGCTAAAGTTAATTTTCTACAAATGATTTCACACTTCTTCAGTGCTTTCATATATCCCTATCCTTAATATCAAACTAAAGTTTAAAAAGTATATTCAATAATATCATCATATACATTAAATATAAAGATTTACTAATTCTCAAAAAAAAATGGGATAAGCAAAAATATACTGACCCTATACAATAAAAATACAATAGAAGCATTTTAGAAAGTAATGTTTGCAAAGACATTAATGTGTATGTTGGACCAGCTATTTATAAAGTAGAAGTAGCAGTATTAAATAATACAGTATATCTATATATTAACATGTCCCATTGAAAGATCCACACATACTCCCAGTCTTCACAGGCACTTCTCCCAGTACCCCAAACTCCAAACACATTTTGTATTCCTCAAGGCTATGCATGATATTTAAGTATAGTGGGTTTGATGTGACTTTTATTTTTCCCATTTTAGAGGAAGATGATGCTTAAATATTTCCAAACGTGCTTGGGTGGCATTCAAATAGAAATTGACCACAGGATAACAGGCATAGCTTCATAGTAGCAAATTATAAAATATTGCAGACTGTGAAGTAATGACTTTACACACTCATACAGGTGTTGCTGTCAAGCTTCCACTCATTCTTTGGTGTCCACTTCTTACATCTGCCCTAGAGAAAGCTCGAGAAAGGGCCACAATATCAAACCAAAACAGTGCATAGTTTTGTCCAAAGCTTTAACTGAAAACACTAGTAGTACTAGATAAATAAAATTACAAAGGAGATAAAACTAAAAATAATACACATTAGGTATACAAGGTAACTTTTCACCAGCATCATTGTGAAATAACTGCCATGTTGATCCAAATGAAAATTTTCTGTTGTTACTAGTCCTTTAAAATCTAGGTGGTTTTATAAAGATGGGTGAGTGGATCTTCTTAAGTATCTATGATATGCAAAGACACAAAGTGGAAACATTGACCTAATCCTCTAGACAGATAGATCTAAGTCTCAAGATAGGTTGATAAGCATGGATTTATATACACGCATAGGCACGGAGAGAAAAACTAAGAAAGAAAAGGCAAGTGATACAGAGACAGACCATGTATTTTCAACTCAGCAATTACTGTTTCATTCATTATTTAGTTCTCTGCTTACTTAAAAAAATATTATGTAACTATAGCTTCAGCCAGATAAAAAATAAAAATATATTGTAAATAGGAAAATAAACTCCTTGAAAAACATTTTAAAAAATATTTATTTGGTCTATGCCTTTGAACGTCATTACATTAGATTGTATCAGTTAAGCTAAAACACATGACCTTTCCTCTTATGACATGAAAGAAACCACTTAGTGGAAGTTGATTAATTTTTGCACTCATGTGAACTAAAGAAATTTACTTAATGGAGTTTTCTTTGCCAGATGCATGACAAGTGCATCACATGCATCTTAAACAAAGAAATCAAGTCTATATTTAGGAATGTATTTAACTGGTTGCCAAAAGAAGTAACTATTCTTTACAGGAAAACATTTAACAACCATTGGTTCTTGATTGCTACTAAAGATGAATCTCAGCTTATCTATAAGAAGATTAAATGATGATTGATATTCATGGCACATGCTTGGTTAAACAAAAACTAGGACTTGAAATAGAAAATTACTGCCCAACCAAACCCTTTGCCACCATCATACCTACCTATGCATTCTGTACAGTAACTTAGAGATCACTTATTATTATTATTCAGCAGACATTTATCAAATTACATTGCTCATAAAAGCAAAAGGAAAAATCTAAAGCAAGAGCTTCATTACCAGCGTGACTTAGTTAAGGGGATATTTTAAGCCTCTGGGCTTGAGAACAAAATGACTTGGAACCAAGCAGGATTACAAAAATATAGCAATTTTTAAAACAGTAGTAAAACCTGTTAGTGGCATTATGTACTTATTAAATTCTTTTATATTGAGTCTACATTTTTGTAACTGAGATAATGGTGAGCAGTAAGATTGAAGGTTTGCTTTAATGCACATTTTGCCATATTTTTATACAGCTGGAGCAGTTTCAGGGTTTGGACCTCTGTGACAGATGTAAGCCCAGAAATATAGACAGAGAAATCTGAAAATAATCATTTTCTCCAAGACTACTGCAACTTATTGGTTTGATTTCTACCTCGTACCAGTGTTTCACATGCGTTAGACCAGGTAGATAAATTACTGGAAGGGGCAGGGGTCTATTTTGGGGCCAATTAACCTATTTATTGAAGATGAATTACACTTGAATCTAAGGAGATATTGTTTGCAAAATGCAGAGGCTTCTTGAGGGATTGATAAAGTATTTAGTATAGGCTGTTGAGAAACTGATAAGTTTAAAAAAAAACAAGGGTAAAAAGGTTACATAAGAGTTGCACATTACTGATGGAGAAGACAAGGTAAGAAAGGGGGAAGGCAAAGCAACAAAGGAACCAATAGAGAAAAGAGAAATCATAGTCAGGCAGGCCATGAGTCAGGACATCAAAAGTCTGGATATTCAAATAACAGGCTAGAGTCCCGGAAAAACTACGGTAAAGGCTTTGGTGACTCTCACAAATGTGTAGACCAGCTTGGGGAAATTCTAGAGGAAATTACCTCAGATTTATAGGCCAGGATAATGGGAAACAGGAAGTGCTTGTGCAAACAAGTTACAGGAGTAAAGCCACAGATCAGCACCAAGCACACCCATAGGGTTCTGGTTCAACCACTGTCAGAGATGAAGCCCAGCCAGTGCAATCCTGAAGTGTGGCAGGCAAAATAATTGAGTTTGAGGCTTAGGTGATTGAGGTTGTGAACATAAAAGCGAGTATAAAAGAGGAAATGACAGATGGAGTATGTGATGCGGAAACATTGTGGTCTGAATTCACATCTATTCACCACTACCCTATGTTCACTTATTGAATAAACTCTGGAAAGTGATGAATACATGACCAATTTGGGCATCTAGAATAGTAGAGCTCTTCGCATCTCTTTGCATGTGTGTGCACAGGTACTTCCACTATTGACTAAGCTGCAGATTGTGTTGAAGGTGTGAATGCTCAGAATTCACCTGTTTACTTCGCCATTTTAAAGTGGTGAATTGGTGGGTTGATGGCAGGGCTCCAGTGTTGCGTAAGGTGACTATTCATTCAGAAATCACAATGGCGATTGCAACTAAGTGACAACATTACCTAGGGACAAGGTGACATACAAATAGATAAAATATTCCCAGAATACAGTTAGTGGGATATGTTGAGACTGACATCACTGTCCTTTACTTGTTGCATTTGCTTCACTCCACATGACTTCTCAGCTTACTTCTATCCGCTTGATTGTATTCTCCACTTAGTCAATAGTGAGAAGTGAATTTGTGTCTATTTTGGCGATGCAACTCGAATTGTAGCAAAGTGAATTTGACTGTTGAATTCACCCTTTTGACAATGAGGTCCTGTAAGTGTAACTCAATACTGAAATAAAAACAAATCTGCAAGCTATTGGTATTTGTTGTAAAGTTCCATAAAAACATAGGAGGAAGAGTTTTAGCTATATGTGCAAACTTTAAGAGCTGGTACAGTGGTGGAAATTGGGGGGTAGGGGTTAATTACCATGAATATACTTGGTAAAAGACATTGCCAGCAGGGGAAAATATTTTTAAACACATTTCAGGATAATTTTATTACCAGTTTATTGAAGTCCTCAGCAGAAAAGAAGCACTATTGAACCTGTAGATTTCTAACAATGAAATATGTATTACAAATGTACATGAAATGGAAAATCTAGGCAAAAAATACACCACAGAATTAAAAGGTTAAATCCAAAACGTATGTGTGGGGTTTTTTTTTTAAATGCAATACAAGGATGTGCTTTAGATAGAAATCAGAAGGGTCACTTTCATCATTTGCTATTTACTGTCTAAGAAAATCTAACATGGAAAAAACTAAATCAGATACAACAAAATTACATACTGTAAGGTGAATTGCTAAAAGAAAGTTTAACAAATTCACAATTTTTTAAAAACGCATAAATGACAAAATCGCCAGGTTTGAGCAAGTAGATTCCCTAAAAATGGAATCTCTAGGCTGGTTACAGAGGACCTGGAAAAGGCAAACTTTTCTTATACATTTTTAAGCTCTGTGTGAACAACAGACTAAACTGGTAAAGATGTGTAAAAAGTCCACAGTGAAGTGTAGTGTGCATATAATCAAAAAAGGTTAGAAAGAATAAGGGCCACATTCTGGTAAATCCGAATGTGCCCGATCGAAAGCATTTTAGCGAACAACATGAGGCACGCTGCCGAAATTGTCACGGACGCGCCTCAACATGCTTGAAGAACAAGCGAACAGCGGGAGACAAAACTCTGCTTGCCTGTTCTTCAAGCGCATATTGAGGCACGTCCACGACAATTTCGGCGGCGTGCCTCATGTGTTTGCTAAAATGCCTTCGATCAGGCACATTCGTATTTACCAGAATGTGGCCCTAAATGTTAACAAGGCATCAGGACCAGGCGGACTACACCCATAAGTCTTAAAAGGTTCAGTTAATTGTGACTCTACTGTCTTTTTAAAGACTGCCTAATGACTGATAATGGGAGATTTGCAAATATGTCAATGCTGATTTATGAGATCTGGAAACTGTAAGCTTCACTTATATTGATTTACCAATGTGTTATAAGATGTAATCCTCATGGAATTATTAAAGTGAGATACTGCAAACAAATCAAATCTCCTTTTATAAGGAAGTAATAGTGATGATAATTAGAGACTTTGGTAGAGGGGTAAAATGCTAAAATCTTTGACACTGTTCCATATAAATGTCTGTTGTGTAAACTAAGATCCATTGGTTTTCAAAGTTTGCAAAATGGATTGAAAACTGGCTTAAAGCCCATCTCCAAATAGCTGTGGTCAATAATTGTTACTCTGATTATACCACTGTTATAACATGTGTTCCATAATGCACTGTTTAGGAAAGGGTTCTGGGAATAGTTGTGGACTATACACTATAGGTACTTTCTTGTTTAATAAAGAGGATTGCTTTAAGACAAACAAACCAACCAGGGGTACATCTTGTGTTCTTGTTTGATTCCTGCACAAGTAAATGAGAGGAGATGAGTGAATACAAGAACAGCAAGTACACATAAGACATATTTTAAAGCCACATACAAGCAAAAAGGGAATTCAATCTTTTTAATAAAACATTTAATGCAAAGCAGGAGGAAGTTTGGCAGAAAAGCAGTGGTGATTTTCATCCAGGTTGATGACCTGGGTTGACACAGTTTTGTGTCATGTGACACAAAGCAGAGCCGGTGGGTGAATCGCTAGTAAATTTGTTGTTTTTGCTGAGGGGGTTGCGGCAAGGAGGGGCTCCCTAACATTTAGAGAAACACCCCTGCAGAAAAGGTTTAAATATGCCCTTCCAAAAGAAAAATATAATCTTGTTACAAATATTAAAAATACCTATGTAAGTTAAAATTAAAAATACATTTAGCATATTTGTGAAGGTAAGACAATTGGTGAAAATTGCATTCAGTAATTTTTTATGGAAACCAAAAAAAAATTTTGTTCATTTTCATGGAAAAGACAGCCCCAGAGCAGAGGGAAACGAATGGGGAGGGGATGATTGTAGGTCAACAGGAGGGAGTCTGGAAAAATTAGGAGAAATAGGGGATAGGAAACAGAAGTGGAGTGTCAGTTTAGGTGTAGAAGGGGAAGCGCATATCACTCACCCTCTCTTAATTAGTTTGATGGAGGTGGTTTTGTTAAATTGGTGGTATGGTAGCTAAGATGGGAGGTCTTGATTGGTTTTAGTGGATTAGACTATAGTTTCATGGTTTTTGTGTTACATTGTTGGGAGCCTAATTTTGTCGCAGTTATTAGTGCAAGGAGAATGCCTGCCCGCTGTTTCATCTCAAGGGGTGACATGATTTGGTGCATATTAGTGCAGCACCCCAGAGTCACAGCAGAGAGGATGTGGGTAGTAGTGCTTGGGTGGTCATGGCGGCAAACTATACCAACCTCTCATGCCTCCCTGGGGACGCTACAGTGAAGGGATGGGGTGTCTGTGGAGAGTAGCGGTGCTTCCCCCTGGGTCACTCCCTGATAGTGGTTATAGTCCTCCACTGCCTAAGATATGGTTGTGAAATGTGTCCAAGATGTGGGTGCAGACAAACAGGCAGGAGACTGACATAAAGTCCAAAATCCAGATGTTCCCTAGTGAGGGGTGCTCTTTTCCACAGGGGGTTTGGATATCTTTAATTTCTTTATTAATCTTATTGGGTTGAGCCAGAAACTTACTTGATCTCAACACACATGAGCTCTGTACAGGGCTGGTTTCTGCCTCATGGAGCTCCCTGCTCTTTCCTTGGCTGCTGGCAATATTTCTTTCTTTCAATTCTGAATCCCTTATGCAGTGCTGGGCTGGTCTCTGCAGTGAGGAGTAAATCAGGACTGCTCTGGTTCCTATCTGTGTGCAAACAGGCTGCTTCACCTTCCAGCAATCACTCTGAACAGCCAAACTCCAT
>JAKJJM010035260.1:0-10396 GCA_021901965.1 Pipa carvalhoi
TCACTGTCAGTGTACAGAATACAGAGGCACAGCCAGAGGTACCACGGGTAGTAATGGACCGGTACCATTTATACAGATTCACTGTCAGTGTACAGAATACAGAGGCACAGCCAGAGGGTGCCTGTCCATTTAGGTAAAATTAGATGTCACATAAAACTGCATTTTCCCTCACTAACTATAAGAAAGGAATCACTGTCAATTCCAAATCTTGACTGACCAATGGGTTTGGGTTTAGCTTCAAGACAGGAAGCAGGAAGCTGGGATTAAGCTTGATGTCATTAAAGCACCGAACATCATTTTTCTTATTTTTTACCTTATAACTGCTGTTTATTTTCTTTAAGGATGAAAGCAAATAGGCTCACCTACAAACAAAGGTTTCTTTAATGTTATATAGTGGTTAATGTGCTATGTCATGATCTTGGCAACTAGCACTGGCGAAAGCTTACCAAGTTAAAAGGATCCGAAGCTGGAAAAAAAACCCACATGAGTATGGGGTTCTGGGCTATCTATGCTGCTGTGAAGCAGAGTATACACAGCTGTATACTGTGTGCAAAGAGCTGGGATTGTTGTGATAGGTTTACAGAGCTCAGGATGTAGAGATGCTCATTTTTTTTGTTCATCAACAAGTTCTTCTGAGATGTAAAATAACAACAAAAACACACATCAGAGAAACCAGCACAGATGTTCCTTACAAACCCCTGCCAACTGCCTCGATAACCATTACCAACATTTGGGTCTTGTTTACGGTTATTACTTTTGTATTCAAACTTCAAAAGGAAATCTGAAAAGTTTATTACAAACAAGTTTTCTCTCGTGCCAGAGAGAACATCAGCGTAGCAATAACAGACACTTGTATACAATAGATTGCATTGACTGCTCATTATTCAGGGCTTTACGCTTTGTTGGAAATTGACAAACAAACATTACTGTTATGTAAAGTGAATCAACTAAGAGGAATCGCACACGCGAAACACTTCTGGAAGGGCTGCAGCCAGTAACGGCGCCGTGTGTTAAACCATAGAGACTTTTCCCATAGGTCTTTAGCAAATCCCCAGGTTTGACCTTACAATAAGGTTACGCAATGGCTACCTGTGCTTTCAACCAATCCAAAAGCATATTCAGATCTGGACAAGCATTCGGACACAGTCGTTATGCAGTCCAGAGGGAGTGCACAAAAGATGCATTCAGCAGAGCTGAAAGCACAACTTGCATTTTAAAGTTACTAGTAGGATAACCCCCAAAGAATATATTTTCTGAAAATACCAAACTTCAGATATTTAGGTTTGCCCAGTGTGGGGAGAAAGAGCTGCTTGTCAAGTGGGCCCAACAGGAAACGAGGACAGGCCATACCGGACTTATTGTCATGGAGACAGATTTATGGAGGCAAACCCTTGGAGAAACAGAGGTTTCTGCCATTTTTCTGAAAATGAATTAAAATCAGATTCGGGATCAAAAAATATTTCTTTGAAACATCAAAGTTAAAACCACAACCACTAAATAGAGAACCGTGTGATCGGCATTGGGAGTTGTAGGAGCAATTACTATATTTTAATTTTGCAAATAGGAACAATTATTGTTTGCTTGATTACCGTATTGGCACCCAGTTTTCAGTTAGGTCACAGGAGTCCACCCCAGAGTGCCGTTGACCACAATAGACTCTGAGGGGTGATTTCGCCAGAACTGAAGCACCTATGACACTGGCAAAATCAAGGGAGTGCCATATTGCAGTAGAATTTTGGGTTACAAGATCATTCCCATCAAAACTTGATTCCTCATCTGAATTAACATAATTATTGTTTCTGCACAGTAAATTTAAAAACGTTTGCTTGAAGTCAAACACCTACTGTGTCTCAAAACCCTGAACTTCAATAGAACTTCACATAATATGTATTCATGACTTAGTCTCTACAACTCAAAAAGTGAAAGTAAAAGTGATTTTTAAATAAAAATATCATACTTTCTAGATAAGGTTTGAATGTCAACAATAAACACATCTGTTGCTATTGCTATTGTTGCTGTAGTTCACTTGAATAGTATAATGAAAATTTGAGGCACCAAGAGAATGATATTACATGATTAGGGAAGATTGAAGAGCTGAAAGATAACAGTCTAACAATCTTCCTGACCTCATAAAGAGGTCTTTCTGCAATATCTGGAGTAGATAATGTCACAAGGGGCAACTTTCCCTATTAGATGAAGTTTCAAACTTTGTTTATTGAATTGAAATTCTGGCTATAATTCTATACTGACTTGAGATGACTGAACAGGAATCAACCAATCATATATTACGGTCTTTTTCCTAAAATGAAAATGTTCAGTAGAAAAAACACTGAAGAAAAGAAAGACCACTAAAACTCATTACAGGGAAACAAGTCAAAATTACATAAGCCCATGAGCATTAAAAGAATGCTCAGATCTAATCAGATGACTATATCTGGTAACCTGGATCTAAAAGGCAACATTGAAAGGTCTTCATTGGGATACATCATGCAGGACGAAGACAATTTTAGCATGTGCAAAACCGTACGAGTCCTTTGATTACCGTGTCATACCAAGCTTGGGTCTAGACAGATGACTTCATAGTTCATGGAACTGTGAGTTTGTATTCGAGCTTCTCTATGTTTCATTAAGCCAAAGATCTCAAGACAGGTCTCCTGCATTCATCATCAGTCACATTTTTGCCTGCTCTTGCTTTACCAACTGAAATTAAGACATCATTGTCTGGCTTGTGTGTGCAGTAAAGTCAATCCTTATGCATGGTACTTTTGCTGGGGCCAGGAAGTTTACAATCAACCAGCCGGTAATATGATAATGCTTCACACAGAGATGAAGAATTTCTAAAGTAACAACAAGTCAATGTCATGGCCAAAAAAAACAAGTACCAATCAACTTCACTTGGCCTACAGCAAGTCATACAATGAAAGCAATCATTTAATTGGTTGCCAATGGTTACTGTTATTGCGTTTACAAAAAAAGAATCTCCCAATGTGTTCAAACTTGCAGATTATATTAAGGGCAGTTTCACACTACATGTTTTGAAGCGGCATCAAAATGCATATAAGAAGTAGATAAAACATGGGCCATTGCAATAGCGGCTGCAGCAAAATGTACTGGGACTCCTTGCTCAAGTATTAAACTGTGAAAAAAAAAAAAATCAGATGAGTTGTAGAGTCTAAAAGAGTGCAACAGTACAGACATTTGAAAACCATTACGCCCCCTTTCTCAATGTGTACGTCATTGTGAAAGGGAGTCTGATGCCTTGAAATCACTCTTTGTTCTTCTGTTCATTGATTGTTTTGAGGAACGACGGTGCACCAGCATTCAATATAGAGTGCGCTCTCTCTTTTCTCTAGGATCCGTAATAAATACCACGGTGACCATTTTGTAAACAAATATGGTAAAATCTTGGCAAAGCTAAATTTGGAGGACTTGTTTCTTTGTCAAGGAAATGATTACAAAAGTTGTAACATTTTTAATAAACTGAGATGAGACTTCTACATTCATTAGGAAGCCAAAGAAAGGAAACCATAACAAACAAAATGTACTACATGCTTTGCGCTCAAGAGACCTATAAAAGTCCGCGATACTACAAGGCGGTTACTGGATATGGGAAGACTAAGGTTCACTATGCTCTCCCTCAGCTGCAATGGGATGTTTTGACACTACTATGAAGTGTTCTTGAATCGCAGACTTGAAGGGAAATCTAGGCTTATGGATGACTCATCCCACAATATCCCTGACTCATTTTTTGGAATTTCTTCTTCAGTATTTAAAAAGGAATGTATACGGAATTGACTGACAAGCCACTGATGCGAATCCTCCTGGGAACTCAGACTGTCAGTCAAATTTTTTCCTCCTTGGAAAATGTGCCAAATCGCGAAGCTTTATTCTCAATTAGCAATTCGAGTGCAGTACAAACAATATTAATGGAAACCCAAACCTTAAAAAAATGCCTTCTTTCTGAAGCCCATTTTAAACTAGGGGGATTCTTAATTTAACTGGTTCTCTTCTTACCTCTAACAACTGTTCATTCAGAGCCTCCTTCTCTAAATCCACCCCTGACTGTAAGATCACTGCCAGGGTCAGACTCAGGGGTCCCCTAATCTTTATGTGCTAAACTCCATCACCAACTGCCTTTCTGATGTCCCTTACTAGAGGTCATTGTCTCAAAATCAAAATTTATGAAAACTGAACTCTTCCCTCCCTCTCCCAACAGCCTCCACTCTTACATCTCTATCACAACAGACAATTCACTTACCTTACATAGCCTGCACAGTCCTGACGAAGATAAGTCCACCCCCGAAAAGTTTACAGTTTTTAACAAATGGTGGTTAAATAAATTCTGCATTTGTTTAAATTTCAGGCACTAATGAAAGGGCACGCAGGTTTAATTAGAATGTAAAAACTAAAACACACCTGCTAAGGTCTTTTATAATCTGTGTTTCAGATCACTGATCTCCTGATCAAAGACAAACTCCTACATAAAAATAAAAACTTAAACATCCATTACCACACTTTGTGTAAGATGTGTGGCCTCCAAAAGGAACTTCGTACAGCCGAACACAAATAAATAAATTAGCAAGAACTCTGTGCTGCTGTACAAGGGATAAAAGGAGAATCTTTGTTTCTAAGTATGTTAATAAGGAATCATCTATTTCATCAGGTTCCGCATAGAAATGACCGATTCGCCTATTCAGATATTATCCATCTTTGTCTGCTGTTACCACTCCTTTACTCCTTTGACCATAGGGACATAGACTACTGACATAGTTGGTTTCAGCTGGTAATCCACCTATTTTGGAAGACTGGAACAGTTCACTTGTGGTTATAAATTAAAGTCAGCACGGATCAGTTTTAGGCAGTTTGCCAGTGTATAAAAACGCCTCCCAGTGAACTGCCTAAAGTACCATCAGCCCAATCTACTTTACTGTGGTTTTACTGTCAAAGACAGATACAAGGTTCCATATATAAGGTCTTCTCTGTGAGAGCTTAGACGTCTTTCTGCCTTTAAAAATAGTATCAAACCAAAAAAGAAATAAATACCTTCTTGCATTTAAAGGGGGAGTAAAATATGTGATTTTATTAGTTAGACTGGTTACATGGAGGTTTGACTTTTTATTTTAAAGTGAGAATCAGCTTCCATCTCTTTTAGGGAAACTTATTCAGGTGCTACTCTAAACCCAAGAACAGGATACCTGTAAGACACTAAACTAGCATGGCTTATTCAGACACGTTCAAGGCATAAATCAGCAAACCTGTTTCTGGTAATTGTTCCTTGCGGACTCCTCTTGCGCCAGAACCATTTCTCGCTCCGCGGTTATCTGGACGCTTTCCCTCAGAGCTTCTTCCAGTTCCTCAATGCGATCATCTTTTTGACGCATGACGTCCTGTGTGTAAAGGAAGCGAGACCGTATAAGGCAGGCGCTTTCCAACATTCAATGCTAGGAAATGTGTAGCCAAAATCAGTAGGAATGAAGAGCCACGAGCTGGTCGGTGGACTTCAGTTACAGCAGGGACAGACAGAAAGGTGTCAGCAGAAGAGGATTAATGCAAGGAAAGCAGAAAATGTTTTCCAGTGGTATCACAGAAAGGGCAATGAATCCAGAGATTGAGATGCTTTTTAGAAACTGGTGTTCCAAGGTTAGTCAGTGCTTGTTATAATCAAGCGGGTTAAATACAGGTTATAAAATCACAGGATGTTATACTAGGCTCCGGAAACAAATATCTTATGACAAAGAATAAGAAAATAATATTGTGTCAAATCACAGTCCAATATCGCGGGTCTTACGAATGTTTAAAAATATGTAGAAGCAAATAGTTGAGGGTCACATAGGTTGAGGCCAGGCATATATCTTTCACCAGGTTGCATAGACCGCTGATTATAAAGCCGTGAACTGTGGTTGCATTTGGCACGAGTATAGTTTATTTTGGAGCCATATTTAAATACAAGGCCATAATGTTATATTTATCTGTGATCACAGGACCCAACAATTAAGATTTTTGAGCTTCCAGAAATACCGTCTGTAATGAGGGGGGAAAAAAATCTTAATGCTCACAATATTAAGAGTGAAAAAAAATAATATAGAATTAGAGAAAGGTACTATGAGATATATATGCCTTAGTGACCGTACAAATCTCCTTAAAATGTCACTTCTTTGGGTCCCGCAATTCCATTCCATTCCATTCTGTACTTGGTGTATCCAGACCTAAAGAAAATTCCAGAAGCAGCGTGGGAAACCACAGACGGTTTAGAGAAAGTGACAGCGTTTAGATAGAGCAGGTGGAGAAAGGATAGCGGTGTTAGTAGAAGAGATTAATAAGACGGTCTCAGATGTTGTTCCCAAGATGAATCCATATGCTGAAGCTGGTTAGATTGCAGCTGCTTTTAGTAAAAGCTGATGTTTGTGCATGTTTGTGTATACTAATGGATTCCGTGTATTTATTTCACTAATCACATCCTGATAAGACAATAAATAAAACCAAATAGAATCTGTAAGAAAAAATATTAGTCATTGTCCAACTATGAAACTTTCCAACGGCAGCTGTAAGTTTACGGATTATGATGCGGTCAATCATAGCACAAAGATGGGATTCCTTGCAATAAAAGCTTTTGAAAGAGCGAGTATACAGATACATAATTCAACCCAAGCTGTGTATACAATGACTAGAGCTGTGATGGGAAATTACTACTAAAGTATTATTACCTTCAGCTAGCCACACACGGCCTTAATCATCAAAGGACATGCAGTTTTGACACAGTGTGATGCCCACTTTTCATGGGTCAAGTTTAATGGACCAAGCACTCAGGTACAACAAAGGTACGGCCTCTCCAAAGTTAACCAACACACTTGGTATATGTACAGTTTCATTGTCTCTATCAAAGGCCAAATTAAAGTACATTTTTTTCCGGTGATAATTTTTATTGCCTTGAGGCACAATTTTTTTTTTTTTTGATGATCGCAACTCTTTAAGGCATGGGTAACCTGCAAGCAACATTATATCACATCGCAAAAAGTTCTCCAATATCTGGCTACGACAGATGCCACACAGGGAAGCCTCCATAAAAATATACCTGTCCATTAACACTAATAAATGCATAGGCCCCAGGTCTTCATCGCTTGTTAACTGCACAGAGAGAGAGGATTGGCTGCTAATGAAATAAATGGCTGTATATGCAAACTTTGGAAACTACAAAAAGTCGCCCTTCTTCTACACATAGTTCGTATGTCAGCCATAAAGTGAGACAGGGCTGTTGTGTAGGTCAATAAAAAATAGTTGGTTTCCCAATGATAATCTACTTTATTAAACACAAAGCAACAATTTTCAACAACATTGTCCTTTTGGAGAGAGTCTACTGAGGAACAGTTGGCACAGCGGTCTGCTACCTTTTAGGCACAGAGCTTCTTATAATCAGAAGTCTCACTATTAAAGTTCTGCATGTGCCTGGTAGGGGTGCAGATGACCCCCTCCGCCAGCGCTCCCAACACCAATGCTAGTTCACAGTGATCAATAAGATCTTTTCAGGTTCTGTGGAACGAACAAAATGAATGAGCTTCTGCCAAGATATTTCATAGAGAAGTGCCGAAAGCAATAGTATAATTTGGTGTTATATTAACCCACCAGAGCCTTCGGCTCACATACCCGGAGGAACAATCCTCCGATAACAGGCAGTTGTTGACGGGATAGAATGTCTGGAATGTTTTTTGCATTCTACTAATGAAATATCAAAACTTTCAGAGACGACATGTCAAACTTGAGACCTTAGAGGCTGCTGGAAAAAAAAAATTCCGCTAGCCAGCATTCTCTAGCAGCGGCCTGTTACATGAAACCTGCTTATGCCACGGTAAGATTTTATAGATCCTCAGGTAAACGGCTATAATATAAAGTGTGCCCTCTAACGAATGGGTCAGTAAATGTAAATCCCAATTGGTGTATACATTATATACTAACAAACAAAACAGGTACACATACATATTCTTGTTGCTGGGGTCCACATATCTCAGAAACCACCAAAATGAACTGAATCTAAAGCTCAACTTTTACATTTTAGAATTATTTTTTACATTTTTACCTTCCGCAAAGGTAGCCATCTCTCCTATGTCTAGTATACCTTTTCCATCGAAACATCCAATTCGGAAAAATCGATAAGGAAAACTCCCGCTGATCATCTCGCGGAAATCTCGCAGGAGGATTTAATAAACCCGAAAAGACGAAATTGAGTCTTTTTGGACCTATTAAATTTCACCCCAAGAGTTTAAAATTACATCAACCTCGTACTTGTAATTTTACACAGCAAGTCTAGTTTATTGTGTGTAATATAACAGGGCAAAACTCCAGTATTCTTCCAGGTCAAATATCACTCAAGAAGCAGAAAAAAAAATTAGAGCATCATGTAATGTCTTTGGGGTTTACTGTAATATATAGGGGGCAAGGTGCAGTACAGGGGCAGAGAGGAACCCGAAATGTTTGGAGGGGGAAGGAGATTTGCAGATTTACTGAAATTGGAAGGCTACAGTATCGGAGCAGAGGCACGTGGAATTTGTGGGAGGGGAAATGCAAAAGGAAAGGGATTTATTGGTGGAGGAGTGGGCTACAACAGTACACCAGAGCCTGATGCATCTGGGGGGGAAGTACAGACAATGGTATACTGGGGGAGGAAGGAATGCTAAGGCAATGATCCTGGTCTATCTGTATAGCAAATGTGGCGCTAACAAAATAATCATTTATACAAATGATGAACAATAACTAAATAATATAACACACTGTGTATAACAGTTATATAAAAAACTATCCTGAATCATAACATATAAATGTGCCAATACAGTCCAATGCGGAACTAGTGTCGCAGCTTTGTAGAAAAACTTATGGTGTCTGCCCAAACACTCAGGAGAAACAGGAACCGGAAATAAAAAGAGAGCGCAAAAAGGGCACCAATAGTGCCTTATCCTGGTCTGTCCAGCAGGCAAGGAGACCCATGTTGGTTATAGCTTTGTTCATTTCACGCGTGGATTAAACTTGTTATGTGCAATGCATCCCATTTGTGACCTTACTTGAAGTGAAATGTTGAAGAGTTTTGTTTGTTGTTGCAAATCAACATTGCATTTATTAGCTTGACATCTCTATTTAATTTCTGATACTCCTAAGTAGCTTTCTTCTATAAATCTATGCAAGGAGTTTTTTACCTTGAACCATATTGTGACCAACATGGCGACAGAAGTGGACACTGAGCAGCGCTTCAAGTATGTCAATAAGGAGCTCTCTGATAGGCCGCACAAAACGGTCTTAGACTTTCATATTTCTGAACCACTGGCTTCTTTAGTTCAAACAGTGACTACTAGTCTTGGCTGTCTGCTCACCAGTTATTTTTTTTTTTTTTTAGGATGACTTGTCTCCTCCGGTCCCCTCTTACCTGCACCCAGACTTGGGATGGAAGAGAGGGGGAAATTAAAACCAGATGCCTCTCTGAAGTGAAGTTTCTAGGGAACGATGTTGAAAATGCCTTCCAGTAGAAAGAGATGGGATATTGTTTCACGTTCACATGTATGTGTGTGTTATTATTAGACGGAAATGGGTTGCGTTAAAACTTTAAAGTCCATTTCTAGTTGCACCAGAGCTCTCTTGCTCAGGAAGCAACTTTGTTTGAAGTTCACCTACAGATGATAGAGATGAAATTACTCAGGGTCTTCAGGAAGTCTCTCTCTACACCCCAAACAGGCCAGTAACTAAGACGGGGAGGGCTGAGCGGAGGATCTCTTACATATCTAAGGTAGGGAATACTGCAGATTTACTTAATTATCAGTTAATGACAGATTTTTTTAACATTTTATTTAGTTCTTTGAATGGTCTGTGACAATTAATTGAAGTATAAAAATGAGTGTAAGACCAAAGAAGATAATCTGTATCCTGCAAGACAGATATTTTGTCTACCTAAAAAATTTAGAAACTAAAATGCTTGACCACCCAGTCTGAGGACTTTCCCAATATGCAGAAACCTGAGAGTGGATTAAAATCCTCTAAAACCAGATAACGATGCCCTGTCAATAAACCGGCTACTTTTTAACTCATTCATCACATAGATATTTAAGGCATTAGTTGTTAAAAGCTCCCAAATACCTCCAGACAAAAACAACAGCTATAATCATTATTTTGCTTAATAGCGTTTACAGCTGAATTTCACCTGCAAATGGTATAACAATTACTTTAAACCAAGAAAATCTGGCATTCTGGACTGGATTAAAGACAACTTGGCTTTCATTCCAAAGAGCAAAACCGCAACATTATTTCAACTTTACTGAAAATTAAAAAGCGGAACAAGGTTGGGGCAATAATTCACAACTCTGCAATTAAGGCCAGGAAAACTTAATGAAAAACAAAATATATTACAAAAAAAAAAAAA
>JAKJJM010035278.1:0-14939 GCA_021901965.1 Pipa carvalhoi
ATCCAGCTTCAGATGAAACAACTACAGGGATGAATGGGTTCACACTAAGGTATAGTACAACATATGTAAAGATGTAGGGGGTCATTCCGGTAGCTCCGAATTTTTTGTCTCGAATTCACTTATAGCGAACTCCCATTATAAAGTCGCGATCGCGACAATTCTTCCATTATAAAATCGCGACCGCGACAATTTTTTAGTCGCAGTCGCAACTTTATAATGGGAGTTCGCTGTAAGTGAATTCGTGACGGCAAGTTCGGACCTGCCGGAATGACCCCCTTAATCTGACTATAGTTCTCCTTTAATTATATAAGTGTTTGGTGTTGAAGAGCGGTAGAAATATTGAATGTTTCAATTAAGAACTATAAGATGCATTGTCTTAATGGCTAAAAAAAGAGAGATATTCTGCCGCAAAACTGTGCTGTTACCTATAGCATAGGAGTTCTTGGCCAGGTAAAGTATGTAGACTAGTTTTTCTTTTTAATAAGTTAAATAAAATGAGTTATATACATCCTAGCAACACAATATTTATGTGCCCCAGGTTGAAGGGATGACCTATTTTTGTGTAATACATGTTCCATTTTGTAGGGATGAGATGGTACACTAATTTAGATCTTACATATGAATGTTTATGCAGCCTTCAGCTTAACATTTTGTTGAAATGTTATATTCTGTTAAATAAGCTGTCCGGGTCATTCCATAAACCAGTTAAATCCCATCTCCCTCTAGTGGTTTTTATGTGATTTAATTTTACTGTTACTAGGTCTGTTACTGTTACTTATTGCTTCCAGGCAAACACATTCTATTGTTTCCTTTAGCAACTACTTTAACAATATCAAACTATCCATTGTAACAATGCAGACAACAAGTGAGTGGATCCACTGAACCACAGTAAAATTGATGCTGGTTAATCCTGAGGCACGGAGTCTCTAAGGGGCTCCCAGTCTTCACCCTTAATCCCCACAAGGGGGTGTGACCTTTGCTGTGAGGGAACCCCCAGGTCGCAGCACCCAGGTTAACCTCCCACTGATAGCAGCTGACAGTCACTATCTGTCAGCAACACTGGAGTAGCGGAACTGGAAACAAGGACTCGAAACAGAGAAGCAGAACCTGAAATGCAGGATACAGCTCTTAAACACAAATGATACAGCTCTGGGCTTAAGCAGAGGAAACTCCTTGTTCAGGCAAGGACACACAGAATCTGGCAGCTAAATATAGGGCAGCTATTGTTGCAATTGACTGGCAATCAGATTCACGTATAGGTTGAATTTGAATTCTAGTTATTACAAACACCTGTGGGAGACAGGCAAGTTCAGCTGTGTTCATAGTATTGGTCTTAATCGGAACTCAACTCAATCCAGAGTGACTTGATAGCCTAGCAGAATTTTCGCTTCCTCTGAGCAAGGCAACCCCAGTTCAAATGCAGCTTTTAATTACTTCTTGAATTTTTGGTAAAACAAGCACTACGAAACTCTACTTTTCCAATGTTATGGCCATGCCCATTTCAGGGCAAAGCTTCAAAATGTGCAGGCCTAGGACTTTCTAAATTTGTTTAAGTTAGAAAGAAACCAGAAATTACATACAAGCAAGCTGAGCAGAACAGATTTCATTTAACTGATATACACATGTATAAAGACATAGAGGGGCAGAACCAATCGCACCAGACTCCTAAAATTACAGGGGACATGTCAGCATGTCAAACTGGAGAAAACATCTATAAAGCTATAGGACAGTGATGGCTAACCTATGACACGCCAAGACATTTTTGCTGACACGCATCATGGAGGCATTCGTGTCGCACTCTCTTGTGGTCCCGTAGCAAATACACAACTGCGACAAATTACCCATATAAAAACCGCAACCATTTTCCCCATTGTAAATCTGCGACCACAACAAGTTTCTCCATAATAAAACCGTGACTATTTTTCCTCTAGCATAACCTCGACAATTCTTCCCATTGTAAAACTGCAACAATATTTTTTTGTACACCCGCTACGATATTCCTATTGTAAAGTCGCAACTGCGACAGAATTTTCTCACGTGGAGCTCAAAAGGTTATCCATCACTGCTATAGATAAAAGTGCTCATCAGAAACGTTGTTACCAATGTAAGTCGAAAAGCCAATTAAAATCTAAAGGGAAGTGCACAACAGATGGCAATAGTGCCTTATCAATTGGACAAAAATAATAAAAGAATAGCCCAAAACAGCCAACGCACAAAGTTTTGAGTGTGTAGGAAAAATTAAAAATAATATGCAGACCACCAAAATGTGATGAAGGTGTAAAAAACATAAACCCCTTTATAGACCCCACTGGAAGGAAAGATTCGTTTGGAACAACTGCCCCTTTTAGGAACAGATCAAATTCTATACTAGGTACATAGATATTTATCTGAGAAGGTGATTTTGATTTTGCAAATCGATTTGTTAGATATCTCAACATTATAATCTTTCTTTCACACATACTGTTGATGATACCAAAATTAATTAACTTGATTTAACACTTTTTCATGAGAATAATCAAGTGCATACTAAATTGTTTAGAAAGCCTACTGACAGAAACTGTTTACTTGATGTAAAAAGCGGGCACCAACGCAGATGGATAACTAATACCCTTTTGGTCAATTCCTAAGAATAAAAAGAAATTGTTACAAAATGGAAGACTACAACATACAATCTGAAGAATTATCTAAGAGATTTTTAGCAAAATACTATCCTAGTGGTCTTATTACCACTTCAAGATCTAAAGCTAATAATTTCTTATGTCGGCAGTTGCTGCAAGAAAAACTTTAAACTACCTCCACTAAATCTATCATTTCTTTTGTTTCTCAATACACTACAGATGCAGTTTCTATTAGGATGATCATAACCAAATATTGGCATATTATACAGGCAGATGTGGCATTAGGGTCCTCTATGCCTGATAAACCTAAGTTTGTATATAAAAAAGGTAAAACAATCAAAAATTTGATTGCTCCCTCTGCTCTAAAATTTATTCCCAAGAAAGCTGGAAAGATTAATATTCCTTTGATTGTGGATACTTATAAGTGCAACAACACGAGATATCATTGTTGTTGCTATATTGCAGATAAAAATGTACAAACTCAAGTTCTCAACAAAAAACAGATGGTTGGTTTCTGCAATTGCCGGAGTATATACGTTATTTATATTCTTATTTGCCCATGTGGCCTTAAATATATTGGACATATAAAAAGAAGTTGATCTACTAGGGTTGGGGAACCTATGAGAGATATTAAAAAAAGGTTTAGTTAGTCACTCTGTTTCTTCTCATTTTAAATCTAAACCTAATAATAACCTCATAGGCACAACAGTTTTCATATTGGAACATATTAACCACACTTTTAGGGGAGGGGATTGAGTTTTAAAATTAGCTTATCCCCTTGTGATCTTAATATTATTTTGGACCTTGCCACATTTTAAGTGTTCATATATATTTGTCCTTGTAGCATTACTGTACATTTTATTTTATCCTTTTCATTGTGATTTTGTATTATACATTACATATCTGTACTTTTTTGTTTTTTATTCATCATATTTATGTATGTCATACACTTTTTAGTATTCCCTCATTGTCCTTTTTATTTTATTTTTTTATTTTTTATCAGTATATCTGGATTTTATTTGTTTTTATTCATTGTTGCATAGTCCATTTTTATTTAGTTTACATTTTTCCTTTGCCTGCTGCTCCTTCCCCCTCCTTAATGCCAGCACTTATGTTAGTGCCGCTATGGAATGCATTCATGTTCCATGTACAGGATGTTTGTGGCAGAAGTGACATCATCGCATATGTCACTCGCATTTGGAATGCATCTTCCACACACTGCGTTCCATTAGAAGGAAGCACACTGGGGAAGGCGGGTGCGCGCCATCTTTAAAAGTCTGCTTTTGATATTTATTCTTTGGACTACATTTACTCCTGAGGAAGCTGGACACTACTAATTGAGCTGGCGAAACGCATTGAGATACTCCTATATCTTACATACCTCTTTTCCACACGTTTGTGATTACCTATCTTATTGTTCTTTAAATTAAAAAATGTTTTCTGCTTCACATTTATCTATGAGGGATTTCTACATCCTCCCTGCACGCTGAAGTGTCATATCATTGTACTCGTCTACAATCAATATGGTTTCTGTTGTATATGGATTTCTACCTTTGAATAAGGATTATTTGTAATGCTAATTTATTGATTACATCTGGTGAGCCTTCCCCTTCTAAAGGGGTTTGTTTTTTACACCATCATATTTTGGTGGTTTGCATATTATTTTTCATTTTTTCCTGCAGGCTGTTCTGGGCTATTCTTTTATTATTTTTGTCCAATTGATAAGGCACTATTGCCATCTTTTGTGCTTCCCTTTATATTTTGAATGCATGTCAGTATTCTATACAGATACTACACTACCCATCTCTTAACAGTAAATAGACATAGAAGACGGATACAGAAATATGCAGTGACTGTTGGAAGAACTCCCTTAGAAGAACAGAGGCACTTGTTTTGTTTTTGATAGCTAGTCACTTTTACAGCTCTCATTATATCAGTAGCAATGAGAAGCCGCAGTTCTGACATAAGGGCTTAGCGCTTAAATGCTGTGTATAGCACTGACAAGTACACAGCTGTTAAACCCCAAGCATCTGTCAGAACAGTGGCTTCTCATTAAAGTAAATCAGTAGATATAGCACCTGCGTGTGTAATTCAGGTCCGTAACTTTATAAGTGGAAGGGAGCGCTTGCTGGAGTAGTGCTATTCAGCTTATGCGAGCTGTGTGCTATAGAATAACCATATCAAATTGATTCTACCTGGCGGTTAAGGCTGCAGATAGGTGCCTTGTCTGTCTCTATGGGTTGGGCGGCATACATTTTCTTACTCTTTCAAATATATGTATGTATATTTTTATTTATATAGCACCACTAGGTTACACAGCGTTGTACAATCCAACAATAGTTATAATACAGACATGGGAAAGTGTTTAACAAAGAACAAGTGAATTAAATTACAGGCATATGAACAAGAATATAAATTACTCTAAGTGCCAGAACATGGTTTAAACTCCGGTATATGCACATGGTATTTTGGTATGGGTATTGTGTTTGCATGGTGAAGAATTGCCAAGGAGTTGGGGACGTGGCCACAATACTAGGAGAGAAGATGCTTCTAGTGCTTGTTTTAGCAAATGTTCAAGAAATAATACTGATCTCAAGGTAGGAAAAACGATTTTTTCCCCCCAAACCGTTTCATTTATGTTATATAATCACTAACTATGTAAAAATGTGAAAATCAGGAGGTGATAGGTCCACTTTAAGCTCTGTTTTAAGAACATTGGGAGGTATGGTACCAAACAGAACTACAACTCCTTTGACTGGTGGTTCTTAATTTTATTTGTGTATTTGTAAGAGAAATGTAATGCTGTATTATGCTTTTTATAGGATCTGCTCATTGCTGTGGGTGTGTCATTACACTTTAAGGGAATTAACTACAACTAGGTTGTAGTCAGAGTAAGGTTAGCATTTCAATTTTAGAATTCCCGTATCATTATTTCCAAATAAAACACCCAGAAGACAATCTGACTACAGCACAACAAAGGACACATTCAAATCAGGGTTGCATTTAAAATAGAACTACTGGCAAATCTGTTTTGAGAGTTTGGAATATTTTAAATTTTAGCCATAACAAACCTTTTTCTGTTATATTATAGAAGAACTAATGTACTTTAGCCATACACTATCTACTGAAAGTACAGGGTATATGCCAGTCTTAAATGCTATATAATGAAACTATAAATCAAGTACATATGGACTGTAGTGCTTTCTTATAGAGTTGCTAGTGTCTCACAGCCACCATATTGGATTCTCATTAACACGAAAATGAACGCTGATACATCATCACACACATTGCTAGACTGGCTGGGGACTGTTGCATAGCACATTAAAATGTGAATATTGATAAGGCATACACTCAGTGCTAGTTTTCACACATGTTCCCTAAGAAGACAGTGCCCAGGACTTCTCACCAAGGGGTGGAGATGAATTGCTACAAAGGCTGCCATGTACTTCTAAAATTATGCATGCAGAAGAAGCATAAATCAAGAAGGTGGCTTAAAAGGGAAAGTTTGTGGGCCTACAGTGTTGCTTACATG
Organism: Pipa carvalhoi; assembly: GCA_021901965.1. NCBI lineage: Eukaryota > Metazoa > Chordata > Amphibia > Anura > Pipidae > Pipa > Pipa carvalhoi. The sequence continues at coordinate 6,151 of JAKJJM010035278.1, forward strand.
TAGGTTAATTGAACATATGTGATTTGGGAGTCTTTAGTTTTTTGTTTAATATGCCTATAATAAAGGCCTCTTTTACACTACTGTGTTTGGTGAAAGTGAATCAGACTCATTAAGTAGGTCTGTGTTTTTGTATGCAAACTGGTTATTTCTATATAACGCTTGTATTCACGCTATGTTTTTCTCTAATGTGCAGTTTGTTTGTTAAATATACATCGATGCACTAGAAGTGTAGTCAGTAGTTTATCTCCATTTTAAAGTAAATGATTTGTAACTTATTCTAGGTTATGCTCTAGATTGCTGTAGCCATTTAGTGCACACTTAAGAGAGTAAGGGTACAGTAGGCATAAATGTTTCCTTAGTGTATATTATATGGTCATGTTAGTCCACACATGCAAAAAAGAGTATTGCAATACTTGTTGATACTTTTTTTTATTGGACAAACAGCTTACAAGCATTCAAGAAGTCTGTCTTCCCTTTCTCAAGTAATACTCAGGACCATTTGGAAATTAAAAATGCTATTAATTATGTAATTAACTTTAGTTTTTAAGGTGGACAGCATTTTAATAGATTGGAAGATTTGTCTTATTAATAAATTCTATTTTCTTTTAGACAGATGTACCGCTTCTTTGTCTTATGGGTTTCCGCATTGAGGGAATCATTACAGCAACAGCACTACCTTTGCTACTGACTATGGTATGCCATGAACCAAGAAAGGAAATATTTTGCTATTGTTGCCTAGTTAAGACTGTATGTAAATCAAATTAATCTTTCTGTAGGTCTTATTTCTTGGACCCCTTGTCCAACTTTCCTTTGATTGCCCCTGGGGTCTTCCTGATGGACTGAAAGTTGCTTTTGGTAAGTACTGTTAAAAAATGTCATTACTTGATAAACTCTTGCACAACCCTCCATTTTTTAACAAAATGGTACAACTTGGAGCTCCAGTTCCCAGAGTTTAAAGGATAGAAGCCCCACTTCCTCTGACAGCCTTTAAAGCAGTCAGATCAGACCCTACTTTACAGAAATAGGGAATAATTGTTAGCTCACAGAAGCCACTGGTAAAAATGATAAAAACATGATTTAGACTTTCAAAGATCTTTACAGCTGTTAAAAAACCCACAAATGTCAGAATCACTAGACATAGAGGATGAAAGATATTTTCATTCTTTATACACACTTCCAGCTCTGTTTGTAGGTTGTCATATTCAAATGTACATTTCTCTTTCAGCCATAAATTGATGGCTCAGAGCAACTGCTCACTTACTTTTAAGAAAACTAAAATAGTCATCTTAAATAGTCCACAAACAACTAATTCCAAATAACATTAGAGCTTTTAAACAGGACTTAATTTTAGTAATTTAGATTCTAGAATAATATAGTGATGGAATATTACGGGTAGGTATAATAATCTTTTGAGATAAACCATAATTGGGGCATTCTTTTGGCATTAGCAGTGTGGTAGTATAACATTGTTGGGGCCAGGGCCAAGACTGAAAATTGAAAGAGAGCTCCTAAGCAGGTACATAGAAATAAAATTGAAAATTAGAAAATAGAATGTTCTACAATGTTTTTTCTTGTTCTATCTGCATATAAAAATTAAAAAAATTCCAAACAGGAACTTTTTGATAATGTGCCCCTAAATAAGCATTTTGTTAATTTACCCACTTTAATGAATTGTTTTGGTAAATAAATCTTTTTTTCCTTTGTTCATTCAGAGAAAGGCAAAGACTAAAAACGTTTAAAGCTTTGTCCGAATTTCCAATAGCATGGGATAAAAATTCTTCTTGACTTTTGTTGAACTGAATTAACATGCTGCAAAATATTATTAAACTGCACCTGTCAGCTTGTCCCGATTTGAAGCTGTGGGAGCCGTCATCTTGTGCCCAACCTGCCAATCAATCACTCTGACACACCCCCTAAGGCGTGTCAGAGTGGTTGGGTGTATGCGGGAGGAAGGCTGATAAGAGGCGCTTACTTGTCAATCAAGTAATCCACACCTCCTACAGCCTTTCTATCTGACAAGCCTGCAGTGTCAAGCTGACAGGCAGAGACAGGAGGGAAACGATAGGTGCCCTTTATACTATAAATAAATGTTATGTTTTTCTAATTAACAATTCAAACCATTTTTTTGAAATATTCAAGTGATTTTGCTAGAACCAGTTCCTGTTGTAGACTATTCTGCTCAATAACAGTCCTAATAGTAAAGAATCCTTTTCACAGGTGAAGATTGATCCTTTAGAAGGGTGCCCATATGTGATTTTTCGGGTCTTGAAAGTGAACAGTTCATCACAATATGGACAGTAATATATGTGGTGGTTATGTCACCCCCTAATTGCTAAAAGCTGTGTAGGTTTAATTCTTAAGTCTCACTTCATAATGAAGGTTCTCCATTCCCCTTGAATAAAAAAAAAGATAACTCACTAGTACATTATATCCTTACTACTGTTTCTGGCACATAAATTTTTTTTCACAATCTCCTATTGATAGATCCACAGTTCTGGATGCTTTGTATAACAGACATGCGTTGGCTTCGCAACCAAGTGATTGCACCATTAACCGAAGAATTGGTATTTAGGGCATGCATGCTGCCCATGTTAGTGCCATGTACTGGTCCTGGGCCTGCTGTTTTCACTTGCCCTCTGTTCTTTGGTATTGGTAAGTATGACAATCAACAAAGTTTCTATATGACTAGTGTCAGGGGCCCCTTCAAAATTAACTTTTTATGGTATTCAGTCAGACTTATTTGGTCCAGTTACTTGAACACCAAAACATTCTATTGCACACACACAATTTACACATTTGCATCATCATATGAGTGCTATTTTGTGTTTGTAAATGAATACAACCTTTTTACTCTCCCTGTATGATAAATGAAAATTACAAAAAAAGTAATTGAAAGCTAATAAACAGGAGTTACCTCTAATTTTGGATTGTTTGTGGTGGACTGGGAAGAAAGGCAATTAATCTGTTAAGTCTTTATTTTCCTTGCACTGTGAGGTCAATAATTAAGGCTGGGTTCACACTAGCTGATTTTCAATCTCCATTGATTCCGGTGGGGGATAATCTACACAGGCTATTGTGTTTTACAATATAGACAATTATGAGCCTAATTAAAAAAACTCGACTGAAAATCAGAATCTGAGAACCCAGCCTAAGCCTCCCTAATGTGACTGGTCAAGCTTCGGGTCACTAGAAATAATAGAGGAAAAGGTCCATCAAGATCACTCCTGAATCTCTCTAATTGCAGCACCCTAGTTTGTTAATCAGTTTTAACAAATCTGAAATGGTTTATTCATGTACTGACTTGCAAAAAATTTTTTTTAGAAAACAATTACTTTTGTATGATTAAGCATTAGATAATAAAGATTCATTAATTGGGGATATAAATTACTGAGATCTAGTAATCAACATCAACCAGTGAAAGTTTCTATTCTAGCTCATTTATACCAGTAAATGCTAACTGATTAATGGTTGCTATGGGCTATTAAAGCTCCATAAACATTTTCACCTGTAGATGCATGTCCCTGATAGTTTTTAATGTTTGGCACAGAGAATGAGAGGAAGTCAGTTTTATTTAACTAAATGGAACTTGTTTCAAAGCTTTTTTGTTAAAGACCTAACAAAATCTTCTATAAGGTAGAAAACTCATTTCAGTAGATAAGCTATGAAAAATTAAATTCTTTAGGTTGCCAGATTTACATTTTCTTTTTTCTCTTACGTCGTGGGGACGCAGGAACATTGTGTAAAAGTTACCTCCCACCAAGAGGTAGGACACTGCAAAGATCTGACAAGATCCTCCCATTTCCCTTTTATCCCTGCCTCTTCCCCTTCCCAATTCAGTTTATACTGTGTCCTCTGCACAGGAAGGTTCTCAGGACTGATACCTTTAATTCCGGATGCTTCCATATTAAAGACTCCATTGATAAAAAAAAAAAATTAGAAGGATTTCTGAAATTCCTCTTTGTGGGCTACAGGGTCTTCACTATGTCCCATTCTAGCCTTTGTATGGTTAAGTAGAGCTACAGAAGCATGGTCAGAATCTGATCCAAGGGCATTCAGGATGGAGCTCGTAGGGAGAGCCTTTTGCAATCAGCTATCCTTATTCAGGAAGCAGGCTCACTCCTCTCTGAGGCATCCCTAAATGCGTCAAAGGTTACATGTAGAGCCTCAGCCCTGTCAGTGGCAGCTCAATGCTCCCTTTGTTTAAAATTATGGTCAGCAGACTGCAACTCCAAGAAGTTGCTTACTTCTCTTCCATTTAAAGGTAAGAGATTATTTGGTGAACAGTTAGAGACTATTATTTCACAACCAACAGAGAAAAAGTGCATTGCTCCCCCAACAAAAAAATTAAAAACCAAGACCTTCAATGCAGTTCAAAGGCTCAGATGGGGCAGTTATTCCAGGACTGAGTAGTTTCATTCCTAAATTCCCTCATTTTCAACCAGCCGCACAGCATTCAGGGGTAAGCAGGCATCCAAGCCCAGATGTGAACAGTCCAGTGAGGAACACCCCCAGCGCTCAATAAATAAAACAGTACCGTTTAATACAAGCATCAATTTTCAATCCCAATCAAACGATTGTGAAAACTCCAAAATGAATTTAGTAACAGTAAAGTCCCGAAATATTTATAAAGTGCTGCTCCAAAAAGAATCAGGGTCGCCGAAACCCCATAAAGTAGATAAAACCTGTAGAATAAAATAGAAGGAGAGCAGAAAAATAGAGAGAGAAAATAATCTCCTCTAAGTGTAGCATTATTACTGTAAAAATGACCAGTATAAAACCAGTGAAGAGCACTCGAAATTTTGGCCAGTGCTGGTATCAGAACAAGGGGAATTATATTGTTCTGATTCCAGCACTGGCCAAAATTTCGAGTTTTTGCGCTCCTATTTTATTCTACAGGTTTTATCCAAGCCCATATGATCCTGGCAAAGTCACAAAACTGCAGCCAAGTCCTCTGCGGACAAGCAGTCTGCATGATTCTTCCACTTCTCTCCCTCCAAATTACCAGGTGGGAGGAAATTTAAAAGCCGCATTTGCAGCTTGGAACCAGATTTCCTCAGATCATTGGCTCCTGCAAATCATTTCCACGGGCTACAAAATAGAATTCAAGGCGAAACCTCCCAGGTTTTTTTCTCTCAAGGATTCCATTGGCCTCTGCAAGCATCAAGCTTTTCAGAACGTGGTGGAGCAGCTCCCAAATGCTAAAGTCATTCCCCTGTACTTCTCAACCAAAGGTTTAGTGGATACAAATGATCACTTCAGTCCAGTTTTGGATTTAGGAAGACTGAACAAATTCGTAACACTACAGAAAGTTCAGAATGGAAATTTCACAAAAATTATGAGCGCAGTCATGCAGAAGATCTTTGGGCAATACAGACTACTATACCAATACTGAAAAATTTAGGTTGGTTAGTCAACCATCAAAAGTAGTCTGTGCATCTCAGCCAACAGGTTTTCCTGGGTGTACTTTGTGACACCAAACTCCACAGTGTTTTTCTACCTCCAGAAAAGGTAGAAAGGATATGGACGGCAATCCAAGACTTATCACCAATCTTATCCATCAGTGCGTCTTTACATGCGCATTTTAGGTCTCATGGTGTCTACCATAGAGATTGTACCTTATGCTCAATTTCACCTTCGCCCCTCTAGAGACAAATTCTGTGGTTCTGGAGGAAAGGAGATCTCTCCCAACAGATCGCCTTATTTGCTTGGGCCTGCTCTTTCCTAGCGTGGTGGCTTTTCCCCCAGTGCTTTTCATAAGACCGCTCCATAGCAGAACTAGCGTGGCAGGTTATCACCACTGATGTCAGTTTATCTGGCTGGGGCACAGTTTTTCAGGGCCTTTCAGCCCAGGGAAAATGGTATTTTCAAGAGGCAATTCTGCCCATCAACATCCTGAAGCTCAGGGCAGTTTACCTAGCCTTGCTCCATTGGTCTTGGACTATTTGCAACTGTCCAGTCCGGATCCAATCCAACAACATCACTACAGTGGCATACATCAATCATCAGGGCGGAACATTGAGCGAAGCAGCATCGAGATGTGGCAAGAATACTGCAGTGGGCCAAGGAATCAGTTCCTCAGATCTCGACTGTGTTCATGCCAGGTTTATTAACTGAGGCCAATATCCTCAGTCACCATTCTGTACAGGAGAATGGGTACTACACCCAGAGGTATTTTCATGGATTACACAACTGTGTGGTTCTCCCCAAGTGGACCTCATGGCAAGAAGGAGCAACTGCAAGTTCCAAGTTTCTTAGCAAGAGTCAGGGATCCTCTGGCAGAAGGACTAGAATCAATGACATGTGTATGGTCCTATGAACACACAAGCCTTCCTTATCCCGTATTTACGAAAGAACTTGGTCTGCCTTCACATTTTTTTCAAGAAACAATTGGGATCTGGAAATATTCAATCTTTCACTCAATTCTCTAACAGGGATTGGATAAAGACATTGGCGTCAGCTCGCTCAAAAGCCAAGTATCGGCTATGTTCTACCTTTTCTAACGTCGTCTAGCCCTCATGCCAGACATATGCACCTTTTTCCAAGGAGTGACTCATGTAGACCCCCATTTCATCAACTTGTTTCTCCTTGGGATCTGAACCTGGTCCTTTCAGCCTTATCGGAACCCACCTTTGAACTGATGGCATCCATTGATATTTGCAGACTGACTTGGAAATGTCTCTTGTAGCCATTACATCTGCTTGCTGGGTTTTGGAATTGGGAGCTCTCTTAATCAAACCTCCCTTCCTAATTTTCCACAGTGACAAAGTTGTTGTCTGCAATCCTCCCTCCTTTCTTCCAAAGGTAGTGTCAGAATTTCACATAAATGAGGAAATAATACTTCTATTCTCATCCTCAGTCCTTCAAGGACAGGCGTTTACATTCGCTGGATGTGGTTCAGGTGCTGAAATTCTACATTTCTCATTCTCAGAACTTCAGATTGTGTGACAAAGAAAGGGTAGCTTCAAATGTTTCGCTGACTCACTGGATCAAGGAGACGATTTGTAGGGCATACATAGCGAAGGGCAAGATTCCTCCCTTTGCCATTAAGGCCCACTTCACCAGGGCTGTGAGTACGTCCCGGGCCTTAAGAAATCTGGCGTCTGCTGAACAGCTGTATGAGGCAGCTACCTTGTTGTCCTTGCATACCTTTGCCAAATTCTACAAGATTCACACCTTTGCGTCTGCGGAAGTAGCCTTTGAACTAAAGTCCTTCAGTCTGTAGTTCAGACCTAGTCTGTTTCCATATAGACCCGCCGTCTTGGGACACTTTGGGACATCCCAATATTCCTTTGTCCCCCACGTAAGAGAAAAGGAGATTTATACTTACCGTTAAATCAGTTTCTCTTAGTCGTAGGGGGACACAAGACTTACCTCCCTGCTGTACTGTTTTGGTTATGCCATGTTATGGTTTGGTTACAGTATTACTATTTTTCATTTTATTAACCATGTTGTTTTTATATTGCCTGTGCAGTCTCTGGCAGTCACAACTGAATTGGCAAGGGGAAAAGGCAGGGATAAAAGGGAAGTGGGAGGATCTTGTCAGATCCTTGCAGTGTCCTACCTCCTGGTAGGAGACACCTTTTAGCCAGTGTTCCTGTGTCCTCCTACAACTAAGAGAAACAGATTTAATGGTAAGTATAAATCTTCTTTTCTTGCTCTTTATTAAAGTAGCTGTATGACTGCAACACAAGTTATCTTGTTTAGAAATGTATGAACTGTTTATCAAATGTAGCAAGATGAGCCTTTTTATGCAAACTGTGTGTCTTAATTGACAAAAAACTGTATACGACTGTTTATTTTGTATCCAAAATGAAATAGGATTATTTATAAAGGAAATCTATGGAGGTGCTATTTCAGTGATATATGGTAGACTTATATGAGCCTTTCTTGAGGATATCATTACTTCGCCTAAACAAGCTCAGGAGAAGAATTGAATAGAGTCCTACTAAACCTTCCACATGCTTCAATATAGACTTCAACAAATCTTTGTTGATATATTAGACTTTTATTCTCCTAAATAATTGGAGGAGCTATAATGCCAAATCATCCTTTTAGCCTCCTCTAACTCCAGATTCAAGTCAGACATCAGGGCAGTAAAGAAGCAGAAAGTTTGCTTGTATTATTGTAGTCTTAGTTGAATGCATTTACCATTCAGCTAAAACAACCCCCTGCTTTTTAAAAACAGGCTTTTAAAGGAGAACTAAAGCTTAAATCTAAAATTTAATGTTTTACTTACCTGACAACATCTATAAGGAGCCCACAGCAGCATTGATCGGCGCAGGCACAGTGAAGTACAAACCCCGACTTCACGGTGCTCTGGTAGCCGCCCTGACATCGCCAAGCTCTTCCTTGTCACTGGCGATGAAATGGCGCATCGACGTCATCACGCCATTTTCACACATGTGTAGTCTGTACTGGCTCAAAGAGAGGTCACCCGACGTCAGAGGTCATGAAGGAGCAAGCATTTCCGGGTTTTAGATTTAGGAACGCCCCCAAAGCGCTAAGCCAATCGGGCTTAGTTGCCATAGCAATGGTAAACAGTGGGCCGAGGGGTAGGCAGCTGCCTAGGGCGCCAGAGGGAGGATAACTGTAGTGCTCAGTGCTACAGCAGACAATCTCGGGCTGGGAAGGAGATAGGTAGGGACAGGGAAGGGGGGAGGGATGAGCATCAAGATAGCGCCCCCCCCCAGCACTGTGTGTGTGCGGGGGCTTGTTGGGTCAGCACTGTGTGTGTGTGGGCTTGTTGGGTCAGCACTGTGTGTGTGTGTGTGTGCGGGGGCTTGTTGGGT
>JAKJJM010035311.1:0-10494 GCA_021901965.1 Pipa carvalhoi
TGGAACAAAGAAACACCCATAAGTAATATTTTATCAATACAGAATCTTCTCTTACATTTAAATCATTGTCTTTTATAACATGTGTAAGGCTATAGTGGCGGGTATTTACTAAACCCAGCCCCACTTATAGTCACATTTCCCCAGACACATCTACTGTATATGCATCTGCACATACCCAGGCTAGCACATTAAACCTCAGGGGGCAAGCCCCACTTATAAATTGGAGCGGTACACTTTATAAACCAACTTAAAGAAACAGGGAGCCAGTGGTTCTTGCATTTGAACACACACTCATCTATTATAACAAAAAGATATAAAGAGGTAGGAACTTATAGTTCAGCAACACCATCAGATTAAATAGGCAATTCCAGTTCATACTTCCACGGATGATATAGTATAATGAAAGTAGGTTATACTTATCAGTACCACCAAGCCTCTCAGAGCTCCCAGCCTTGTCCCATGTGAGTCCTACTACTGGATGTGAGGATTCCTGACGGCCCCAATTCCTGGCTGGACCTCTACAGGGATCTTCCTTCTCTGAGTGGGCTACTCCCTGGGTCCCTAAACCTGTCCTAAGTCAAATCCTCTCTGTGCATCCCTTTGAGTCACTATCACACTGGGCCCACTAGGCCACTAATACTTCTGGTGGGGTCTTAGGCCCCTATCATGGCCTCTCTCATATTCTAAGTGAGCTAATATTTCAGGGACTAACTCTCTAGTTCCTTGCACCTGCCTGGTGGAGGCCTCAGCTGTTCCCGCAGCTCTCCAGGTAGTAAGACCCAGGGTCCTCGACTTCATCAGCTTATATAGGCTAGGGAGGGACCTAACTATGATTCTGTCTCTGGGCAGATATTCTAGAAAGGCCCAGAAATGTAAACAGGTGCTATTTCACCTCATGTCACTAGAGGGGGCTCTAAACTTGCAAATAACACATAAACTAGTAGACGTGGTGATATTGATGCATTTCTAGGGCATCAATATTCACCAATTTCTACACATGCATAACTAAGTGTTCCAGAAATAAGCTAAGAGGTTACTATGTAGCTGTAAATAAAGGGATTTGTTTTGTAATGTCTTCACCTGATTATAAAATTTAAGTATTAAGATTAGTAGGCTATAGGCATAAAAATTAGATATTATTCAACAAAGATGATGGAAATTAGAACAAAGGGGAATGTGTGCAGATGTGGAGCAAGACGGCTTCTTTCATTCAAATTCCTGTAGATAATATAAATATGTGTGTTGAAATGGGTGAAATGAAGAGAGATAAAGTATTATAGAGCATAAGAGTATTGAAGTGAGAGAGTTAATGATCCCTTAAATGTTGCTTTCTATCCCAGGATGAAGTAGTACATATTGTCTTAAAGTGATTACAATAGAAATTTCACCAGGTCCAGATGGTTTTCAGGGATGTAAGGGAATTAAGTACAATCATCAACAGACCATTATTTTTAATATTTAGGGACTCTATAATGGCAGGTACTGATCCACAGGACTGGAATGTAGCAAATGTGGTACCTATTTTCAAAAAGTAAATATAATGATCCACTCATTGGATTCAAACCTCAGCCTCCCTGTTCTATGGCAGTAGGTTTTAACTTTCAGCCATAGGAGCTTTTGGTATGCTTATCCTTTCCAGTTATTAGATTCTTCAACCTCTTTCTGCAGTTTTCTGTTTCCCACCTTGCTCAGGTGTATTGAATTTAAAAGGATTTGGATACCTAGTCGGCTAGTGTCTGCTAGCCAGTCCTAGCAGATGGCTGGGTATATATACACTAAAGCTGCACTGTATCCTTGCCTGATTATAGGACCAGTTTTTCTGTGCTCCTCTGTGTGGTTTGTTTTGCTGTTTATCTGGAGTCTAACCTCGGCTTGTTCCTGACCACGTCTGTTTGCTGCCTGTCCTGACCTTTTCTTTTGTAAAGCGGGATCAGGGGGTTATAATGAAACACAAAGAGACTTTGCTTTAAGTAAAGAAAAATAACAGTCCACTTTTAATATCTTGCACTGGTAATGACAGAAGTCAGTAAATCTCACATTTTTCTCCAGAAAATATCATGTATGTAAAACAGGCTTTCTTAATCACAACTTGTTCAAAATAAACCAAACACTTTCGTCATAAATATATGGAAAGGTCTCACCCAGACAAACAGCATGTCTTTCCTTCAGCTTCACGGCAACAGCTCTTATCCCTCTTTCCACACTGAGAGAGAGACACATAGGTGTACACACCCTTTTCTTTTCCAGCAGCATAGATCCCAGCTGGGGCCTAATTAATTACCCGCATGGGCTTTCAATAGACATATGAGAGGAACCTGTATCCCAGTATTCCTCTCACACTTTGTTTTCTGACTACCCCTGTTCTCATACATTACCTCTACTTTGTTTTGACCATGCCAAGACCTGTACTCGCGAGTTCCCTCCTACTCCTCTGCTTCTTGTTTTTCACTCTTCCAGGAGGTGGCTTCCTCAGGGGCCATGACCTGGGTATTCCCTTGCAGCAAAGGCCAAACCCCCTTTCACGCTGTAAGGATGAAGACTGGGGATACCTTAGACTCCACGCCTTGAGTTCAGCCATCATCAAACCTCCTGAGGGGTTACAAAAGCTAACCTGCCCTAACAATAAGCATGAAAACTACAGACTTGTACGTTTCTCTTCTAATGTGGGTAAAATTGTGGAGTATTTCAATATAAACAAATGTATAACTCAATATAAGCATAGGTTTATGAGGGATCAATTCTATCAAACTCATTTGCTTTTATAAGGAGTTCACTTCTAGACTGGACTGGGGTAAGACACTGGATGACATATACCGTGATTTTTAAAAAGCGTTTGATATTGTGCTACATCAAAGGCTGGTGCATAAAATAAAAAACATTAAAATAATGTTTAATCAGCAATGATCTTGTTAAGGGATTGCATAGTAAAAATTATAATAACACAATAACACAAAGGCGGACAATATTTTATTACATATATGGATACGTTGGATGCTTGGGCAGAGAAGTGGCAAATGAGCTTTAACACATGGAATATTGCATACACTTTTGGGCACCAGTGCACAATAAATATGTAGTTGAGCTTGAGCAGTTTCAAAGGCGGGCAAATAAAGTAATAAAAGGAATGGGCAAACTACAGTCTAAAGACTGATTATCAAAACTGGGCTTGTTTTGTCTGGAAAAAAGACTAAGGTGTGACCTAATAACCATGTACAAATATATTTGGGGTCAGTACAGAGATCTCTCCATTGATCTATGTAAGTATAACAAGCATTCTTTATGTCTAGAGGAAACACAATTTCTACACCAGCATAGACGGGGTTCTTTACTATAAGATCAGTGAGGCTATGTCATGGTTGATTCAATAAGAGTTCAAAAGGTGCCTGGATGCCTTCCTTGAGTGTTGGAATATTACATGTTATGTGTACTAAATAACTGGAGGTGGGTATTTCATTCCGGGAATAATTTTGATTGCCAGATTTGGAGTCTGGAATTATTTTTTCTCTCTAATATGAGGTTAATTGGCTTTTTCCTGATTTTTTTTTTTTTTTTGCCTTCCTCTGGATCAACATTGCAGGATAATAGGCTAATCTGTGTGGACTTGTGTCTTTTTTCATTGTATAAACTGTGTTACCATGTTATTATGTTAATCCTTAATAAAATGTATTTTCACAATTATTTCTTACATTTTAATCTTTTTTACATAGTTTATGTGGTGGGGTTAAAAAAAAATTCATGAGAAATGACAATGTCTAAATGAATGTGTACAAATGTATTGGTAATACCCCTTTGGATTTCTATCTCAATTTCTGGATGCACATTTCATGTTTACTTGGGAAAAATGGCCAAAACATTGTAACACTCTGCATTTGTGAATCAATATTTGGGAATCAGTGGTAAACCAGAATCAAACTGCAATTTGTTCTCTTTTTTTTTTTAAATGGGTTTAGTGAATAGCCTTGTCATTTTGTTAGACGCATAACCTCAATTAAGTGACTGATTCAGGAGAACTCCATCTTGCAGTAAGTGATTAACACTTTATAAACGTGTAATCAATTATACTGCTGAACGTCTATTTCCTTCCCATTGTATACATGTTATTTGTAGTTCCAACAGCATGTTCCAGGATAAGTGAATCCACTTATCTTTAGTTCTACATTGTAGTAGTCAGACCTTAACAACAGTGCACATGTTCATACTGTTCTTTTAACAGGACTATTGGACTTATCTGAACCATGTCATCAGGTGGATCAATGAGAAGCACAGGTGATTTTCCAGCTACTGTAAATGTATCCTAAAACTCTCCATCTGAGTTTTAGATTTGCAAATTGAAGCAAAAATGTCTTAGGGGCATATTTACTAAGACCAATTTGGCCATATCATTTGATTTCATCCCATTTCGCTTTATATTTTCGTTTCCCTGTATTTTTCAATTTCCCATATTTATAATGGAGTGATAAAAATGGTTCTCCATTTAAATAAATCGTTATCGATCAATTGACAGGGGCACACTTTGCAATGCTCTTCTATAAGTGTTCATTCCATTACAGATCAATAACGGTACTGATATCTCTTTTCAAAGGGAAAATATTTTGGCAAAGTGACAGGATCAACTCCAAAGGGAATAATTAGTTTATGCCAGCCTGAGGGAGGAGAATTATTTTGGTCGATTTAAATTGTTTTAGAAAAGTTTAGTAAATAGGAGAAAACTGCAATATCATTAAAAATAGGCTGGTTCTCCTGCATTTCCTAGTTGAAAAACTTTTCGACTTTAGTACATGTGCCACTTACTGTACAAGCGGACAGCACACCCTAATGTAAATATGTTTCTTTCTAAGTGCTGCTAAAATGCATGTTTAATGAACATATATTGAAAAAACTAGTACAAATCCCTTTAAAAAATGTCAAACAAAGAGGATTTAAACCTATAGCATACATTATATATGTAAGATCGCCACCTCATTATGGGAAGTCCTAGCATTAAAGCATTTAAGAGGAAAAAAAGTTACACAAGATATAAAAAGAATTCAAGCTTCTACATTTGTAAGAGAAGGGATAATTTACAAACATCGTTAGAACTCAGTGGAATCTATCCACGGAATTTAAGATCATAAATGAAGGTTAACAGGAGTAACACCAGCTTCTTATTAAAGACTCATGATGTCACACATGTTTCTTTTAATTCGGTGCATCTGTTACACTGGTTTTTGCTCCTCCCACCTCCTAAACCCTGGATTAAGAAAACATTATATCAGTTTGCAGACTATAAGCACAACATTTTCTTTAAAACATTTCCTGTGGGTAATAAAACAGCTTGTTTGTTTTTTTTTTTTTTCCCCACAGTGCAGGTTGTGACTTCGTATCGCAACCTGCACTGTGTCTCATGTAAATCCGTGCCTCATGTAAAGGGTTGTCCAGAGGGAGATTATAGCTATATAATAATAAATATAAAACAAAAGTATATATTATGAAGGTAATATTAGGAAAGTAACAAAAAAACATAACAATACAGTTTATGTAAATTTTTGTTTTTTGATACATTTTTCAATATGCAAAATAGTTTTTAATGTAATATCATCATTTAACCTTCAAATCATCAGGTCTTGCACCATGGCCAGAGTATACATTAGCAATGAATTGTTCTGGGTCTGAAGTGACTTATCCAACCAAAATTCCAGAGCCAAGGATCCTACACTGGAGACATTGGAATCTCCTACTTCAGTTAATCACAAATGAACTTAAAGAACACAAACTGGCTCTCCCAGCTGCCTTTTAAATTAGGCTCTAACCTGCACCTGGGGTGATTTGTAAAACCCGGACTGTCCTCCAATAATAGGTTTTTATGATTGAGGCAAAATATCTCCACTCAAACACTACTCTATAGTGTACTCACTACTTCTCACTACAGAACAGAAAGGTAAAACAGCAGCGCTATAACAACACAGAGCGTCAAATAAGCTTCAGAGGACATACTCGGGAGGGACCTACTTTGACTCTTGGTAGGAAAGGTCTCCTAGAGAATACCTTCCATATGCTCAGTGGTTAACCCAAACTGAGGATAGAATTTCCACCAGAAACTCTGAGGGACACTGCTCCACTTATTCCTAGTGGCACAATAGCAATCCTTCAAAGCCCACACCTAATTTTATTGTGACCTACTGTACTCTATAACAGCTTCCGTTAGTGGCACTAATATAAATGGACATTCCAGCCCTTTGTTTATTGCATGAGAGTACAGTTCCCCCCATAGCTTATCCGAAAGGTTGCAAGACATCCCTACAAATTAGGGCTAACAAAAGAAGGCGGCATTCATTTTTAAAGGGATTATTAAGTGCTTTCAGCATTTCTGCTTGGTTGCTATATTGAGCTGCTGGCAATCTCTGGTGTCTCTGGATCATTTTTTCCCACTTCTCTGTTGAAAACTGCTAAAAGACAAAAATGGTCAGTTCTTTGACCATCCTTTGCCCTAACTTCACTTGCTGTCCAGTTTCTGGAGCATTCTGTTCATGGCCTATCATGCAGTTGAGCGCTGCACTTAACTTACAGACTAATGAAGCTAATGGCATAGAGTTCAGCAAAGCTTGCATGTCCCTAGCTTCTGTATATTATATTAAATAACACCCGCTGCATGCAATTCAATAAAATGTAGTAGTACGTAATGCAATTCTTAAGAGGTTTGATTTCCTGTTAACAGATGCAAAGAGCATTGTCAAACTTCACAATTTTCAGTATCTATATTTTTCTTGCTCCCCCCCCTTCCATAGCTGATCTTTTCTCCATAAAAGCATTTTGCAAAATGCTGGAAACCAAAGTTCTTATAGAAAATAAAAACACAGGTGCAGAGTTCTTAGCGTGGAATCTGAGTGACTGCGCTTCCACAGAGGCAGTAAATATTAGTTAATAATACCTAGAAAAAATTTTTTTTTCCCAGTAGGAAAGAACAAGCAAACACTCAGCTGCAAATTATTGAGTTATATTAAATATTCATTAATCTGACCCAGCTTAGATTTGAATATTAATTGTGTAATATTATAGACTCTGACTTTGTGACCTTTGTAATAATGCAGTTTCTCAACAACAGGATAAAGCTTTCACACATGCAAACCTTTTAATGGACTTCCAGTATAACAGCTGGCAAATTAAAAATGACATGGCTAGCGAGGTACTCTACACTTATTATAGCCTGTTCCATGTAACAGTATTGTTCGATGCCAAGAGTGATAGGGCTCTATTCATTTACAGAAAGCTGTTAACTGACTTATTACTTGTTTTAATACTTGTAGAATTATTATTAATGAAACAAATGAACTGCTTTATATGAAATTAGAATGCAGGGCATGGTTATCCGCATGTAATCTATCTTGAGATGGGACTTTGACAGATATTATTCTTTGTAGTGCTGTGAGATTTACACCAAGTGGTAGTGACAAAATAAAATATCCCGGTGCACTTTTTTTATTTTCACCGACTGGTTCTAGGTTTTAGCAGTTTGGAATAGGGTGTTCCTATGTCACTATCATTATTTCTATAGCTTTTATACTTGCAATTCTAAGAGCTGAACAAAGTATACATACAGCAGAGCAATCATGTTTACCCATAGTGGGACACAGGAAGGATCCAAGTAAGGTTGACAAATATCTGTAGATCTTTAGTGATGACTATATTCTCTGCAGCTTGTATGCCTATTTGAGAGCTGCATATTCTCCAGACATTCTGGGTGCAACCCTTTTTATAACTCCTAGTTTGCAGTGCTTTCCATTATTTTAAATTCACCCTTGTTTATTTAATGCTTGTATAACAAAAAGCTGCCCTGTTGAGCTCAAGTGTAGCTAGGGCCACATAGTATTCTTCACAATCCACCGTCTGTCCTGGTATGTATGTATGTATAATTTTATTTATAAAGTGCCACAAGTTTACGCAGCGCTGTACAATTCAGAAAGACAAATATAGTACAGACATGGGAAATGTGCATTATACAATACAATTATAATATCACAAGGATACATCATTTTAAGTGCTGGGTTGTGGTTGATACAAGAGGTTGGAGGTCCCTGCCCCATAGAGCTTACAATCTAAATAGGATCTTTTTTCTCTCTGAAGGTTCTCAGTATAGACTAACTATGAGGTTAGGCAGAAATACAGAAATGTCATATTTATTGGGAAAAATTCTATAAAGGTTAACTAAGGCTGAATCCCGACCCTTTATGTCACACTGCATTAAAATAATGTACACTGTTTTATTTTTCAAAAAAATTCATTCTACTTTAAGTGCTTGCATTGGGGTTGATTTGCCTGTTACTTCTTTAACAACACAACAGCCTTGTCTCACTTTATGGGAGAAATTTAATAAACTTGAAAAGAGTCCATTTTGTCTTTTCAAGTTTATTTCCACGAGATACTCCCGCAAGATTATAACCGCAGGTTTATCGCGCAAGTTTTACAATCCAATTTTTCGGGTTGGATTTTCGATGGAAAGGTACCATCTGTACTACGGCTACTATGGCTGCCTTTCCATCGAGAAATCCAATCCGAAAAATCAGATGGTAAAACCCACGCGATAAACCCACAGGATAATCTCCTGGGGAAATCTCACAGGAATAAACTCGAAAAGACAAAATCGAGTCTTTTCGAGTGTATTACATTTCATCCTATGACTAAGATGCATGTTGTCTTTATAACAGAAAGCTGCCAGCTAAGGGCCTATAAACTAAGTACTTTTATCAGTGCAGCACTGTGACCTATTTTAGCACAGAGTCTTAAATAAGAGACTTATGCATACGCAGTACTTTTAAGATGTCATTTTATAAAAACTGCACATATTTAGTCAGAAAAACAGTGCAGTGCTTTTCATGAATGCATCACAAAATAAAAACAGGACTATTTATAAATGGAAAATTGGGGGTGTTATGTAGAAATAGTGGTTTGCCCCCGTCTGCTACCAAACATCTGTTTTTTTTAATGTCAATTTTTTTTTGCGTTTCCATTTACTAGGACAAATGGTTTAATGCTGATTAGGAGTTAATAAGCACCACATACATGTTTATGCTGTGTTATCCGTTCTTGTAACTGAAATTGTTTATTAATACTAAATACATATTAGAAAGAATCTTTAATAAGGCTTTAATATAACACTTCCATTTTCCAATTTATCATCAGCTCATCTGATTAAAATGTCTAGAGCACCTGCAGTTGATTAAGCAGGGTAGCAGACCCAATGCAAAATATGAACAGGGTCAAAGGGGCAGGACATGCAGGTGTAAAATGGAGATTACAATAGAAGTATATAACGGTATTATCAAAAGATAGAATTTATGGCAATAACCCTTGGGTCCCCTCAGGCCATTTCCCAAACCAGGAAAAAAATGAGAGACAATAAGCTGTGTTCTAGGTATTGCCTTTTAACACTTTTTATATAATGTCTATTATAAATGAAATACACAATAGATAGATGGAATAGCAGTACTATCACAGCACTGAAGGTGGGATTGACCGCAGAGGATACTCCTAGTTGAGACCAGCTTTGGCTTTGGTATGGAGATCTTTAGTAAAGACCTTATCATAGACACCGGGTAGAATATTCTCCTAACCCTATAGGAGCTACTTTTTCATTTCAAAGGAATATTTCAGCAACAGCTTTAGTTTTTCTTTCAGGATAATGGTCGCTTCTATTCTCCATACATTTGTAAATTCAAGAAAAAAAAAAACAAAAAAAACATAAGAACACAGAAAAAACATATCCAGAGATAAGTATGAAATATTGTTTTCGTTCACATCTTTCTTCAGCCTCTTTATATATAGAAATATTGAGATCAGTATTATAATATTAATGTTTTATAGAAGTCAGCCTGAATGACTGATATAAATTCACCTGCCTTCATTCTGAGAAAATGCATTTTAAATGTTTAATTCTGCATGTGATACAAGAATTATTCATAAGCATAAATCATGTAAAACGGGAAGTGTATGAATAAAATACACAAATAATCTTTTCAAATACGACAATGGAAGGATATTAGACAGTTATGTAGGATAATGCAATGTATATAAATACATTTCCATTTAAATGAATGTATAAAAAGGTTTTAATTCCCGTGTTCTCATAATATTCATGATAATATTCATTCAAAATCCTGCAGCTGAACTTTACAGGTCCTTAAGGTGGGACAAGAGGAATCTAAAATGTGATATTCTGAAAAGGGATGATGGATATAAAGAGGATAAGGCATTCCTATTTTTGTGAATTAGAAAATGGATCTCCCAGATGAGTTTTAATAATTAGTGTTGGTCGAACTGCTCGGCTCAACTGTTAGTTCGGGCTGAACTTCAGGATTTTTGGTCACCCGAGCCGAGCCGAGCTTTGTGCTGCAAGTTCGGGGCTCGGCTCGGGTTGGGGGCCGAACAGTATTATTTAAATCATTAACCGGCAAGTTAAGCAGTTAATGATTTAAATACCCAATTATTTCCATAGCGCTAATGCAATATTAGCGCTATGGA
>JAKJJM010035320.1:0-23522 GCA_021901965.1 Pipa carvalhoi
GGGGGGGGGGGGGGGGGGGGGGGGCTGAAATGCATCTTCTGATTATTCACGTCAGACGTAATCGAACCCGCATTTTACATTCACTCGCAAATCAGTACAGTGCAAGAATAAAGATTTATTTCATATATTATGTCCTGTACAATATCTGCACTAGGTACCAATGATGGTTAGGTAGCAATTAACACAAGCAAATAAACACAAAGCTCCCTTGTACATCTAACGCGCAGTTCTTGAGCACAATACAACTTATTTACTTCTTGACTAAACAAGAGGGTATAGCAATACCGATGACAATCTTTCCAGACGCTGAAGTATATATCTGACTACATTTTCTCTTGTGGACTTTCTGCCAAAAAGGACTACAACAAGCGGATGATTTCAAAGTAAAGTAAATAAAGTAAGAATGCCAGTCTAGGAGGCATGCACCTGTATAGCGTAAATATTTGAGCTTGGGCTCTGAAGCAGGCACTCAGCACTGACTCCTTCGACCTTATCGTCCGCAGGGCAGAACCCCATCTACGCAGATACCCCCGCCTTCAATACTGAGAGCGACAGGAGCTACCCAGAGAGCAGCTAATGGGATTAAACGCCGACTTTAATTTTAATGAACAAAGTTGCCCGTAGCAACATAAGCGGCAGCGGAGTCTCCGTTATCATTAATAAAGCCCAGACAACATTAGAGGCCCGACAAGAGCACAAAATAAAATGAGAAGAAGCCCCCGGCCTCCCACCTCCCGCTGGGCTAAATTGGCTGCCCAATTTTTCTTAAGTGTCCACACTATTTAGAAGGCAATTTATTAATTTTTGTCATCCATTGTCACTTTGACAGGCCATCACTTCCCCGTTCCGAACTTTACAGAAAACTAATTGAAGGACTGGCAGTATTTATGAGGGATATTATTTATCAATTACATCTGATAATGATCCTCTGCCCTGCTACCTTCTCCGGCCCTCCCCCCGCAGGCCTGGAACGTCATATCAACACACTGACAGACATTGTCTCACAGCACACTACGAGAAGCCCGCTGTCTGACATACAGCAATCAAATTATGAACATTCTCCGCAATGTTATAGTCCCACTCATACATCCCTATATAATAACCATAACCAAATCTTAATAAAATGACAAAGTCTGAATAAAGTCATTTCCCTGTGCTCACAGCTTCCTGAATTCATACACTTTAAAGAGGACGTTCACCCTAAAATTTATATTTGGGAGGCTTGGATGAAAAAGTGAAACTGATCTTAAAAAAAAAAAAAAAATCCAACTGCAAATTATTCTAGAATATTACAATTTACAAAATACTAAAGGGTTAAACTGTTTCCAATAACATTAAATGCATTTATCAGGATGCAATAAGTCTAATTTCTATAGGGCTGATATCTGTCCTTTAAAGTTATAGAAATGAGCTGCAAATCACCTTAGCAATTCAAGGCCATATTTACTTAAATATTTTCTTGGAGCAGGCAAGGTGTTTTATGGCAAATATTGATTCATAAATACAAACTCAACTCTGTATGCCAAATAAATAAATAAATAAATGAGACATGGCATTTGTATTTATCTAAAGGATTTCCTTTGGGAAAATATAAAAATAGAAGTTTTTATTTGAAATCATGATGTATTACCCTGCTTACTCCATAAAACAAGCAATTGGCAGATTTAGAACATAAAGTTATAAAGCGAGCTCTCATTTCCTCGGCTTTAGACCTGTAGTGAAAAAAGCAGTATGTGATTTTTGGAATTTTTGTCATATTGTGTATTTTGCAAATTAAAAGAAAAAAAAATGTCCAAAATATGATGATTTGTTTCTCTTTATTTTCCAATAAATATTTACTGTATCAGTGACAGGTTATTTCACACAAAGATCCTTTTTATCTATTTACTTGATATATTAATGCAAGCAGGACTGCCACAGATTGGCCTGCCTAATGAATCTGAAGGATAATCCACAGACACTACTGAAATAGTGGCCTCAGTAGCCAAAAAATGATTTCAATGGTAAAAAAAAGTGTGGTACCTTCTGAACCTTGATATGCATGCTCTTAACCAACAAAAATATGGGAAGTCACACAGAAAGCAACTATGCTATTAAATAAATAATAAGTGAAAAAATGAACATACACTGGATGATAACAAATGTCGAGTACTTGTTTCTAATTATACGTGACTCCACCTCCTAATACACTTTATGTAAACTCCATAAGGGGTTAATGTATAGATGAGCAGATCTGGCTGTTAAAACAGATGGCTGAACACACAGGTGCTCTAGCCAAATATGCCTGATATCTGCAGGCTGGGGTCATTTGGACAATCATCCAAACAAATTGATCACTCACTGGGGACAGTATGTTAGTGGTCATCAGCAGACTGAATTTGTAGTCCTAACCAAATTCCCTGGCCAAGGCATAAACTGCAAGATGGTCTGCCAACATACCTATATCAGCAGACAAATCATTCTACATATACTCACCTTAAGGCAGTAGGACTAAAAACATTTTCAGCCAGTTAAAGCTATAGCAACCAATCAAAATGTTGTATTTCTTCATTCAGTAAAATATGATGGAAAAAACAAACAGGATCCAGGGGGACTGAAAGAAGTGCTGTATCAATTTATCGTACCGTTTTCAACTAGTGAACATCCACTAAAGTGCACAAAGATTCTGGGGGTATGGGGTGACCCCAGCATTATGCACCTTTGTAGGTGCATAATGATTCCCAAATCACCAGAGATTAAAGAATATACTCTAGAATACTTTCATTTTATGTCATGTTTGGAGAACCCACATTTTCGTTGGTCATTTAATGATGTAATTCCCTTATACTTAAATTGTACCACTTAGATTGTAATCTCTGCATGGCAGGGACCTCCAGCCTCTTGTGTCAATCACAACCTGGCACTTAAAGTGTTTTTATTCTTGCAAGTTACTCACTTGTATTGTGTAAGGCACTTTTCCCATGTCTGTCTTATGTTTGTATTACTGAATTGTACAGCGCTTTGTAAATTTGTGGCGCTTTATAAATAAAATTATACATACATAATACATACATACATACATTATACATACTTACTATACTGGCTTTACAGCTCTGTCCCATGACCCTTTGCAGGGTTATAATTGTATTGTAAATACAACATTGCAAAACTTTTTTTTAAGTCAAAACAGAGCCTCCTACTCAATGAATGCTGTACAGATTTATTTTTATAGCAACTGAACAGAAATGAGCGCCGAGTAACTGTATAAATAATAAAACTGATGTGCATAATTTGTATACACACCCCATTATACATTTTACTATTGATAGTCAGTTCTCATACTATAAAATCAATACCAACAGCAAAATATTTAATGAAGTTACTCAGAAATGTATATCATGAAAATTTTAATTAAAAACAATGACACTGGTTGGTTTGCAACAAGCAAAGATAAAAACAGAGACAATGCAATAAAATTAGCAATTCATATTTATACTAGTACTATGTAGGGATAACTATCATGTCCGTTCAAATGGTCATTTTTCTTTTTGAGGTGCTTTAACAAAAAAATAAATGAGGAAGACCAAAATACAATAACACCAAAGATCAAAACAATAAAATCGGGTCCTAAAAAGAAACAGATGAGAGTAGAAAGATTTGAGCATGGAACCCAGGGAGGGAGGAGAGTATGAAAGATAAAATAGCCTAATCACAGAAGGATCAATCAAAGCTCAGGATCCTCTACAGTTTGCAAGTGATAAGGCCAGCAACAGACACAAACTGAATAAGGATCATTTGGAGTGGCATTGTTGGTGGGAATGAAGCAAGAGATGGGACCGCAGGTGGCCTTTGTGTGAAATGGATGCTGGTTTGGGGAGGAGCAGGGGTGATTCACTACAAACTTCTTAGGTCTTTTGTTGGTAGGTGTCAGTGGAACATAAGGGCAACATATGAGTGACACTGTGGGACTGATCAGAACAACTATCGCTGAAATAAATCTGAACCTCTCCAACCAGTTCACTCCTCATATGAATCCATCATCCCTCAGGGGACACAAGGAGTGGAGAATGGCGAAACCCAGCCACAGATAAGTGCATACTGCAGCCAGCACAAGGACAGAGAAGGGCAGGCCCAGGGGACTCAAAGACAGAGATGGTGATAAAAAAAAAAAATCTTCTCTACAAGCATGTTATCAGATGAGGGTTCTGGGTAATTAATTATAAACTCAATTACCTAACGCTTACTTCAGCACTCTCTATTCATTAAGAGATAAAGCCTGGCTTTCTGATACATTTCTGTTCCACACAGCAGAGGGCTCCTGAGGCTGTTTATAACCATAGGCCTGAGCAGAAAATTCAAGAAAAAGGAAGCTCTGGACTGTAGACAGAGGAAGCAGCAGAACCACAGGTCACTGACATAAGATTCTATAAGAAACACATCCAATTAAAATTAGTCACAGTTCCAGGGATTCTTTTTCTAACTCCTTTTGCTGCAATTGTGGGCTTTAATGTGTGCCAAATCCCTCTTGCAAAAATCTCCAGTCGAGACAGCCGAACACAGACTGGAAATGTTTGCACTCATTAACTGTGCACAGCGCTGAGTATCGGTCCCTATAAGGACAGGGGTCCACCTCTGCTCCTAGAGCTATACATGGCAGAAGGGGTCCCCCCTCCATGTCCTTCTAGCAGGAGTCATGACGG
The DNA here is from genome assembly GCA_021901965.1 of Pipa carvalhoi. Lineage (NCBI taxonomy): Eukaryota > Metazoa > Chordata > Amphibia > Anura > Pipidae > Pipa > Pipa carvalhoi. The sequence continues at coordinate 4,680 of JAKJJM010035320.1, forward strand.
CGGGTCGTTAGTATTCACGGGAATAATTAGGGCTGCAGTTAATTTCATTAGAGGCATCGCTGCTAAATGAAGCAGATTATGAGACACCTTTTTATTACAAGCTGTGAAATTACAGCCTGTCAGCTGCCAATTGCAGAGTAAAACAAATGAATTACAGTGTAAATAACGCAGTGAGGAAGGAGGCGGCCTTGCCATTGGGACATCCTAGGACAGGCAACTGCTTTGCTGTATGTAACACTTTGGGATATGGATGTAAAACCAAGAAGGCAACAAGTGCCACCTGTGCCCCTGAAAAATCATACATTGCTGCACAGGTTTGAAAGACCAGACATGCAATTTTCTGTCCTTAGACAAGTATTTCAATGCATTGTTCACTGCAATTTTTTTAGTTCTATAAAGGGGGTCATGAGCACTTGAAATCTTGCAGCAATTTAAAATAACCATTATTACTTCTAATCAGTCACTACCATGTCTGTTTCTTACACGTGGGGTACCGTTATTTGCATGATTAGATCTTTAGCCCACAAGCATCAGTAAATTTGCCATTTAGACTAGAACTGCAATTAATCCTATGCAGTTATTGAAGTTGAATTCCAGATTTTTCTATTTTCTCACTGCTATTTGCAGCCATATTTTGGAAATTGGGCTCTTTGGGGCACTTTGTCAATACATTTTATGTAAAGTTCTACTAAAAAAAACAAACCAGCCAAGCAATAGTTAAATCCGTAAATTAAAATTCAAATCATTTTACATGTATGGAGTAGTAACCTGAAATAAAAAAAAGCGCAAACAAGCACTCATAGTGCCTTATCAAAGTAACAATATCCAGTAGAGACCAGAAAAGGAGTCCCAAGATGTACAGATATGAGTGGGTGCACAGAAAATAACCACTATTATTCAGTGCTGGAATTGATTCTGTACATCTTGGGACTCCTTTTCTGGTCTCTACTGATATTGTTACTTTGATAAGGCACTATTAGTGTTGTTTGCGCTCTTTTTTATTTCAGGTTTCTGTCTGTCTTGTGAGTGTTTGGAGAAGCACTTCAAGTTTCCTAAGAGCTGCATAGATACTATATTTTGGACTTTTGATGGACATTGGTTGTTTACAGTATATGTTTTGGAATTATTATATTATACATACATATATTTTTTAAGATAATTTTTGATATTATTTGCAAAGTTCACAGCACCACACTCAATATCTTTTAAGGTACTGTATATTTATGTATGGAGTAGTAATAGCTGCCATTCAACTAAATGGATTATTTTCTTTTTCTAGTTTTACTTGTTCTTCTTATATTGGTCAGCAAATTAGCAGAATTTGAGTTGCAGCTTTGACTGGCTGATAGATGTACCAATATTACTAAGCCAGCTGCCAGTGAAACTAACTCAATACTGAATAGAAACATTACCAAGGGAACTTCAGAGCAGTTTTCAAGATATTTGGCTTTGAAAACTTTAAGCAAGTATATTGCAAACATCCTTATTTTTCTTCAGTAAGTTATCTGCAATAAGTCAAAGCATTTTCTTGAAAATCCCTTTAATGAACAATGTGCTGTTATGCAATTAAAAAGCAGGTTTAGCTGGCCACAACAGTTACTCCATTAAAAGAAAATGGTTTTGGTTCAGGCATCTCACATGACCACAAATAATTATTTTATTATATATAGATAGCCTCAAACTTAATAGCTTAAAAAATGTGCCGGTTGCCCTAGTGAGTCACTCATTTAGTGGAGGTGGTGGTGAGCCAACAAGTAATATAAGCTTTGCAATCACTATATCTATTAACATCAGTAGTCGGCAGTATTCCCAGTATGGTTTACACACTCTGAACACTGTGTATAAAGAAGAAAAACAAAGGAAGAAAACATAGCTTAACTGGTATGAAGATGTGACATCACATATATGTAACACATGAGTCTTTTTCACTACATACTGTGAATCCGCTACCCCTCCCAGATGTGTGAATAATTCAGATACTGCCCGGGTGCAATCTTCAGCCAGAGATCAAGATGATTTATGGAGGAGCTGCATGGCGGGCACCTATGCCCACAGGGCACAGAAAGACATGTGGGTAATTAAAAGAGGGCTGCAATTTAGAAAGGGCAGAGAGATGACTGGGGAGTGGGAAGAGGAGTGCTTGATCTATGTGTTTTTTCCAAATGCAATGTATGGCTATTATATGAACTGCGTTGTCAGCAAGTCTTCAGATACTTTATGACACAATTTCTCTCTATGGATAGTCTATTTTCGAAAATAAATTCATAAAGTTAGACAAACCAGTGTAAATTCAATGGTAATGAAAAAGGTGACTAGGGCTAAGAGCAACACTGGCTAAATGCCCAAGAACTGTAATATGTGACAAGTTAGCCCATGCATCCAACATTAGGGTGAAACAGACAATGAAAACAATCGGTAGACAAAAAGGAATATTCGGCACTTCCAGGCTTCTTAACACATAAATTTTATACAGCGTTAGACAAACGTGACCAGTAAATGGTTTAAAACAATGCTGTCTTACGCGTTTCACACTACAAACCAGTGCTTAATCATAGACAGGTGCATCTATAGCCCGGCCTATCACTGAGCCCTGTTGTAGGTCTTTACTGTGTATGTGAAGCTAACAAATTAGCAGCAATATATGTATCTGGGGCCTTGGGGTGGGAAGGTAAATGCCAGACAAAACATTCCAGTGTAGATAAAAAAAAAAAATTTCGAGGGAAATTTAAAACAATTGGTTTGTCTTTTTAATAACTGCTACCCAAAAGTTATCATGCTCTAAAATGCTATTGTGGCCCCTGGTCTTACGATGACTTAATGAAAGGTTGAGGAGAATAGAGGTGAGCAGAGATACCATCTCTTTAGTAAAGACAGATGCAGGGTAGCTGGAAAAGAAAGAGTTGGAGAATTATCCAGTGAAGCTTCTAAGTGAAAACGAAAAGCAACCACTCACTTTGGTCCTGATGAGGCCCTTTGCCCTACAAATAAGTATTTGCTCCTTCATTACAAAAAGAAGCAGTCCGTTACAATGACAAGCACACTAAGCGTGTTCATAATTAGCACTTAATTAGTACCAGGGAACAGATGTTATTAAAGCTTCAGCAGCCACACAGGTTCTGTAAACAATGCTTATAAATCTAAATGAACATATTAAGCATGACATGCACCTGTCATACTAAATATGAATGTCAATGCAACTAGTAGTGTGTACTGTGCAGGGCACAAGCCAAACTCTATTCATAGGGTGGCACTGACAGTAGGCTCAGAAGTGATCTCTGAATCTTTGCCTATCTTTCTTTCTACCTGGCTTGTGCACAGGGTAGAGCAGAATAGAGTGGAACCTAAGATAAAACAAACACAAAAATACAGTGATTGCATGCAACATGACACCACACAGTTCATTATTCCTCTCCTTATAAAACATATACAACAGCAATTATATAATATCAGAAAGTGTAAATAAACAATTAAAACTAATGTAGCTGTACCATGTGTGGTATAACTGAACAATCAGTAAGGCTTTAAGAGCTGTAAATCAGTAGGGAATAGGGTGGATTTGACTTTAGGATGTCTGACCCCGAGATTTGTGCCATAAAATGATTTGTTGATACCTTAGAAGAAGCATAACTCTGCAAGTAACCCTATTAAACTGTGATATTACTGACTATAAGGGGTTATGTTTTAGAACAGTGATGCCCAACCTTTTTCGGCCTGGGGGCCATATACATTTCTGGGCCACACAATGAGCGCGAGGATGGGGGCGGAGCTTTGCACCGGTTTCAAGGGTCCAGATAACATCGCGTCACAGGCTGGATATGGCCCGCGGGCCGTAGGTTGGGCATCACTGTTTTATATGATATAAATGCTGTGCTCAATTTTGGAGTTTGGTATACATGTGAGTCATCATTTATAGGGTAAATAGCTGGTTTGAACTTTAATACCTGTGTCTGCTCTTCAGATTTGGTGCTTATGGTATGAAATGAAGATTAGACGTGTGGTATTATGGGTTACTAAGGGTTGTATGCTGCTACCATTTGAAACATCTCCCATAAAATATGTTAAGGTAGCGAGTCAAAGACTTAGCCTTAGTTGACCTTTAGATTGCTAGTTATTTGCAGTTAAGACTGCCTTTTATTCATTCTGCTGCCATCTTCTGGCACTTTTTTTCCCAGAGTTTTTCAACATTGCACAGCTTGCACATAGGTAACAGGAGGAGGGGCTAGGATTAGCTGAACACCTCTGCTCCAAGTGCTTGTTTTTTCTTCTATTGCTACAACTATTCTGCAAAATGGATAAGCCTAAACCTGCCATTTTAACACTTGTTGTTTATATTACGTAGTTAATAAATAGAAAGCTCTTTTACTGCAGGCTTTATTGTCTCTAATGAAGCAGAAACTAAAACGCATGGACATCCAGCTTTCAGTTAGGGTTACCCAGTGTCTAGGTTCAAGATTTCACTGCCTGACATGATTCATACTTAGATCTGCCCTGCATTTCCTCTGAGGATTATTTCACTTACTCTGCTTCGCAAATATCCCTTTTCATCTGTTGGCACTGCATTATGTTTTATATTAAGTTACATAATTAGTGTCAAAAGAAAATTAACCACATTTTGCAATCACAATCTTTGTTTAGGGGGTTTGAAGGATTTTATGGGCCGTGGGGGGCCAGTAACATTTGTGCTAAACCCCACAAAACATATACAAACATTACACATAATTGAGATTTCAATTAAACAGATACAAAATAAAAATAATTTGAAATCATATGATTGTAAACGCATATAATTACAGGCATGCATTTATAAACAGCTTCATACACTTAAGACATACACAGAACAGGCTGAGCATTGCACAATAATAAAAGCAAAATGAGCTGAACATATCATACCTAACACACACACTGCAGACGCACAAACACATACTGTTCCTATCATTACATCTAATTGGTAAACATGATTGTGAAGCTGGGAGATCAGACACTTAACGAAAAGCAACAAAAAGGGAAAAAATGGAGTGAGAGAGAGTATGCAGACCCCAGGGAATTACCAAATCAATTAACAACTAATTCAGGATGTAATTTCCGGATTGCCTCTTAGCACAAAACTGTATCTTTAATTTCTCAAGCAATAAGCATCATCCAGAGAGAGGGCTCTAACACACACTGACGCTTCAAATGAGTTTACAAGTATCTCTTTTTGATTGGCTATATAACATTATTTTCTTCACAGTTCGTTGACACTGCTGCCGAGTGCTTGGAAAGATTTAATTATACTGGTACAATCGTTAGCAGCTTTCAGTCCCATCCACAAGGACTCGTAATGAGTCTCTGTGACTCAACCAACGCTGGGTGACCAAATTATATGCGGCAAAGTGATACAATTCCGCTCCTAATGGGAAGCTGTTTATGAGCCCCATTTAATAAAGATTTGTCCCACAGGCACTGGCTCGAGGCACTGGGAAGAGACATTCAAACTTCTGTCCAAAGGTCTGATCTATCTGCAATGACAGCGGGCGGGGAGAGGATGGCTGTGTACAGTTCTGTATCATTGGGTTAAAATGGAGCTGACAGCAAATGAAAACACTTTGTAACAGAAAGCTTTTGCCTGTACCATGCTAACCATTTACATGAGTAAGAGAATTATGAAGGGGTGGGGGAAGGCAAGAGAGCCCCTCAAACACATGCCCCCCCCAACACTAATGGAAAGAGAAGTGTTACAAGCAGATTTTTGTGATGAGTATCTAATTAGCATTTATAGATTTTAATTTCTCAAAAGGAAAACTAAAGCAAAGTGGGAGTTTTAAACATAACAGCTCAGCATTCAAAATAAATACCCCAGCATTTGCAATATTAACAGTCATGTGGTTTAGGCAGCTCCATCGTTCTCCCTCCAAAACCTAAGAATAGAATCCTGGGAGTTTTAGTTGACACCAGGGCTAGGCAATATGCAGCCCTATGCAGCTTCTGGACTACAAAGTCCCAGCATGCCATAACTTTGGCCAGGAGAAGTTGTACTTCAAATAGCTAAAGGCCACAGGCTGAGCACTGGTTACCGCCCAAAACAATCATTAAAAACATTAAGGTTCATCATTTCACCATCTTTGCTGTTAAGATTAACTATTTAGTGGTTAAAAGTTGTAAATCTACTATGTGCGTGCCCCAAAGTGCTACGGCACATCAGTATAAATAAACCACAGCACAGTGCAAAAAGGTGAAGGCGGGGGTTCAGACCCTAGCAGCTGAAACCTAGGCAGCCACCTCCCATCTGCCAGTAGTGATCTGCATGTCACCTTCCCAGAGCCTCATTTGTACCTCATTAACTGCCTCTGACTTAACAAGATTTATGCAAATGGCACCAGAGGAGCCTGTGTTTCCCACTGCAATCAGGAGTTTGGAATGTACAGCTCTGCTCGCCAAAAATCAAAGCACAACACGAGTAGCAGAACAAGAAGATGGTCAGACATAGCAATGCATGTGGATACAGGCACAAATGTGCATGTGTACAGAATATCTATCCAGACAGTGACAATATAACAAGCCTTCTCTTTCCAGAGATGTACAAGATGGCAACCGACACAATCCTAATCTCAATCACCAAATAAATTCTTCCGCACACACTTATATTACTAATTGCAGAGGTGCTACAATTTAACGGGAAGTACCAGTTGGTGAGCGTTGGCCTCATTTTATGTATATCACTTGAAATGACAAAATCCTGCCTGCCACTGGGGCTACAAAAGCAGTTTCAAGTCAGACATTTTCCATTGCAAGAATATTGAAGATACTGAATAGCATTGCACCTGTCCCAAGCCTTCCTGAATTTCCTTAAATTGTCTTCTACCATCTCCATTTCTAGAACATTCCAATCACTGTATCATATAGAAATACTTCTTACTGTACCTGAAACTGGAAAACAGCTACCTGCTATCTACAGATGCCATAATGCTTTTATATGACATTTCAGGCAGCCATTTTACATTTTCCTAGCACTATTGTGTGCAGATACTCTGCACAATTCACATTATTTCTTTGTCACTAACACTGGAAAGAGTAAATGTTCCCATGTCAATTCTTAATATAATTTTCTTTATTTGTATATGTCATGATGCAATAAACAGAGCTTGTCCAAAGAGCATTTTAAAATGTATTGCATCTCTCTCACAGCCTAACCTACCTTCCATAGACAAACGAAATAGGTCCAGCCTACTACCTCATTATGTTTTTGGACTGTGGTGTGAGGAAAACACGGACAGAACTAAGCTCAGAATCAAATCTCAAGGTCCAGCAATGAAGGCAGCACTAATAAACTACTGAGCCACTGTGCAGTTCAACTGAGTAATCTGATACATGTAGATGGCCAAGCTGCATAAATCTGATTGCGTGGCCCATGGGTAGATTTTGTTGTAGGTCGGCCATGGAATCCAAATTAGATGATAACGGAAGGCTTTACTCTTTGGATGAACAATTGCTTGGATTCCTCAAAATATAATATAAACTATAATAATATTTGACCTGCTAAGTTTAAAATTTTGTAACCAAACACTGAATGTGCAAGGTGCATTGCCAATTTAAGTCTTTCAATTTCCAAGTCAATAATGTAAGCTATACCTTAATGAGCAATCTAACATACACATTTAAGGACAGAGTGTCAGTGGCTAAAAGTAGATCAACTGCAATAGTTCATGTTGCCTAAGGTCCAAGTCCAGATTTGATGCTAATGTCATACACGTGCATGCAACCACTAAGTAGGTTAGCTGCGATAAAATCCTTTAAGGGCTGGGTGCTCAAATGGTACAGCTTGTCATTCACTACAGAAGATCCCACTTGTATGCATAAATTAAAAACATAATCCTACTCTGTATGCAAAACAAAAAAAAACAGCATTGACAAACCTAAAGAGGTGGTTTGAAAATCTAACACACAATGAATGTAAATGAATGAGAATATGAATAAAAATGATACCAGCTAAAACAATTGTCTATACATATTCACCAATCTATTGTTATCAATTACATCTCAGAAAGATGATGATACAGAGAAAAGTTAAACACTTGTGAGAAGACTGATCAAAGGCAGCCACTTTACCTCGCTGTGAGTTCAATCCCTAATCTCTTTCTATACATTTATTTTGGATGCACTCACCCAATTTACTAGTTATACACTAAGAGGAAGAAAGAATCCCAAATCGAGCTGGATGTGTAAATGTTATCCTGCTTATGCTGTCCTACAGCGTCTAGGGGGTGCCAATTTAATACAGATGGTCATATTTGTCAGGGGTTTCTAAGTGGGCAACCTTTAACTCCAAGCTGCTAAAAAGTAGTGTATCATAAAGCAGACAATTCAAACTCTCTTACATAAATACGCTCTTAGAATTTCATAGGTCAGAAGTTTCATTGTGCCTTTCAAAATAAAAGATCTTTTCTTCTGATTTCGCTGCTGGATGCGAAAAGCACTGGGGAGAAGAGGAAATATTAATATCTCTCATTTAATTAAATAATCTCTATGCTTTCTAAGTTATTGATTTTGTGGGTCTAACAGGTCAACCTACAACGCAGTGAGTATCTCCGCATTGCACTTTTTAATTTAATCACTGGCAGTGAGGCATTTTGCCTAAGCATTTTACAAAAAGAACACATCTAAGAAGAATGTATGCAATATTTCTATTCATTAAATGAATTAATGCTATTAATGCTGTCAAACTCTGAGGCTGTCATGAACTGCATCTCAAGGACTGGCTGCCAGAGGATGCCGAAAGTGGTATCCCACATCATACTGATATAAATATTCTTAGCTGTAGCTTTACAAAACAATAATTCTATGTGACTGTGCTTAATATATATCTACAGGAATGCACAAGCCTTTACAATACAATCTGGATGGTTTGAAGGAAATAACAGACTGTTGAGGATGAGGATAGAACCCCTGAAACTTATTAGAATCACCCTTGCTGTGTCTCTTTTCTTTTACTCTTTAGACCTCTCCATGGATCCTCACCAAAGAATTTCCTCCTTGTTAGGCTACTGATGGCCACTCTTGGGCTAACAACTCACAGCCAAGGTTCCTCTCAGTCTAACTCAGTCTCAACCCCCCTTTCCGAGGCACGTCACCAGAAAGGATTAATTAAGGCCATTCATTAGGGCTGTAAATGCTCACTCGGGTAATGGAGGCCTAAATGAAACTGAACCTAATCAAAAGGTACAAGTACTTCATTAGCAAATTACAAACAGGGTCTTGCAGCTGACACGTTCTGTGTGGCTAATTGCCCATCGGCCATCAGAGGGGGGCTCAGATTACCAGCCAAATCAAGGCGATGCGTGGTTATCAGAGGGGGCTTCTATCCCCCTGCAGACAGGCGCAGAGAGGCCCAATCAAAGACTCCTGCACAAAGGCATTACTTTGAAGCTGCCTGAGCCTAGCTGCCTCCCCCTGAACAGCTCACTTCATTAGGGTCTGTTGTTACATGGCGGCTCCCCTCCCCCTCTCACGCTACCTCCTTATCCTAATGATCCTATTTTAATGTGCGCAGGATTCGTGCCTAATTGATGTCAAGTGAGCAACTCTTCCACATTCAGGGAGGGGGGCATCAAACGCGGTGTGGAGAGCGGGGGCTCAGAGACGAGACCCTGAGCGTGGGTTCCTCTAATTACACACTGGAGCCTGGCAGAGGGAGGCGGGGGCTGGTAGGAAGCTTACCTGTTTAATTGGTATTGCTCGCCCGCTGCCGATGCTGTCTGCTCTGCTCTCTAGACCTTTCTTATCTTTGTCTGGGTCACTCCCTTTGCGAGACTGAAAAGCAAAAGTTCACATTACGTTAAAGCCTCCATAAACACACAGCGCTTGTTCCCCCTGTGCATCCCCCCTATTAACAGTCTGCTTCCATTTCACCTGCTATGGTCACAGAAACGATACAAAAGACTGGAAATAATAGATTGCAAGCTCCTGAGGGATCTGAAACATTTTTTGTGTATTTCAGATGCTTCTCTGTGTAATTACAGTGCAGTATGTACCAGTAGAAAATGATTAACTCATTGGATGACAAAAAGGGATAAGCAATGATTGACAGGAAAGGGATTAACTTCAGCGCACAAAGAGGATTTAATTAATGTAAAAAAAGTGAAATTCTAAATATACCCAAACTACCGATCTAAACTGCAGCTCCCATCATCCGGGGGCCAACCCGCCTGTGTCAAGAATGATGGCAGTCATAGTTTGAAAATTGGAAACTCAGATCTAATACTACATGTTTTATTCACTGCTGGTAACATGCTATAATATGTGGTCGTACCTAATCTCATCAGACTGTATGATTTGTGGAATTGGGTTTTAAACTTAGGCTAGGGCCACACTGGCTGTTTTGTAGCGGAGCTGTTTTTGATCAGGCTCAATACTGTCTATGGTGCAAAACAAAATTGCCTGTGTGGACTATACCACAGGAAAGAATGGATATGGTTTTTGCAGCTAAGATGTATGTATGATGTATGTATAATTTTATTTATAAAGCACCACAGATTTACGCAGCGCTGTACAATTCAGCAAGATACAAAACACAGCCATTGTAGCCCTGGCCTGTAGTTACAGTAATGCTTGTTCGTTACTAAAGGTTTGTGTTTATGCCAACATATGATATTTAGGGACTACAGTATTCATTCACAGCAGTATACTGTTGGTTCCATGCGCAAGCATTTTCATGTATTAAAACAAGTATATTCTTAAAGTAGCATACCCAATCATACCACAAGCATGTAAACCACTTGGATTGCCTAAGTTACTTGCAAAAGTGTGTGTGTGGTTTTAGCGTAAGATAACAATTTTACATATACAATATAGGAATAAATGCCATTAGTGTTACTGACCCTTTCAGGCCGAGGTCACACTAGATGTTTTTCATTGTCTGTGGTGCAAAAAAAACAAACACATTAGCCTGTGTGGATTATCCCATAGGAAACAATGAAGACTATTTTTCCAGTTCAGCTGAAAAACAGCCAGTGTGACTCTGGCTTACCGGTAAGAGCAAGGCCCCCCCATTTTGACACACACACACACTCTGGTGGACCTGTTTCCTTACTGTGAAACATTCGGTGACAGAACAGTCATTTGTTGAATTTAAAGGACCAGTAATCGCCCACAAAATAAAAATGACCATTTGTGTTAGCATGGCAGTTATTCAAATACACCACTTGCAAAAATGTTATTTTTAAATTAATGAAGTGTAATCGCTTTTTGGGCCAGGGTATTTGAATAACTGAAAATGTTTAAGTTTCTTGAGCCAGAAACATCTAGAATACTGAAAAAACAGGAGTTTTTCTCCATTAAATGAGCTAGATGACTCTTTCTTTCTATAACATGAGCTCTTTTTTCCCCATCTATTAAACTAAAATCACAGAGAAGCACTAAGATTGCAGCTAAAAAGGAAAGTCTTATGATGATCTCTTTCTCTAGCAATAACTGTTTTACTCTGAAGGGGCCATCTTGGGAATGGTGACAAAAGTGTTAAATAAAAGTGGTTTCTGCATTATGCACCCCACTATCTTTTAGCCATTACCACAGCCCCTCTGCAGACAGACAGATTTATGATGTGAGCAACAGCAGTACATTTCTCACTCTGCAAAGTAACTAACCCTGACAGCTGCACTCCATTACTCTGCCTAGCAACATTACTCACAGGACAGCGAGAGCTAGCGAGGGAAGCATGAGCTCCCTGCGTATTTCCAGATCTGCAGCCCTGTTTTAAAGCCTACCACATCTTCTAGTGCAGCGAAGGAAAGCAAATCATTGTAGGTGTTTTGATCAAGAAGTGGGTTAAACATATTAGTATTTAAAAGGACAAAACAATTGCCAAACCACTTACTAAAATGAAATATAAATATACTTTGTTCTGCAATACACACAATGCAACAAGCACTAATTTAAATGCCTGTGTGAACTTCCTTATATGTCTTGGAGATTCTTACACAATTAACTACCCCAAGGAATAATTAAATGAGGCAGGCGCTGTATGCCTTTTTCCATTTCAGCAGACAAACGTGCATAAAATACCACTGTGCGGATTTGTTGAAACTCTGTGTGATCTGGTAGCAGTTAGTGAAATCTTGGGTTACAGAGCCCTATCATTTATAAGGAAGGGTCAGGGGAGCAATCTGACAAAGCAAACTGTAAAATATTAAAAAGTCTGATTTTGTCTGTCTGGAATTGTACTGATTTAGCCCTCAACAAAAAAGGTCTGGAAGGTGCAATTTGTCAGTTTTCTAAAACAAATATCTGTCACATTGAATTTACTGTGGTCTAAGAAGGGCAGTTACTTGTTTTCTACTGCCACCAGGTGGACAATCAATGGAGTTACATTAACTGATGCACACTGTTACTGAATACCAAATAGGACCACATAGAACAAGAAATGTTTAAAAGCAGGATATAAAAATCTGCACTAACGGAAAGCTTTCTGCTGTGGTGAATGTTGTAAAAGCTGGAGGGTCACAAGTTGTGCAGCTTACATCTCAGTAATAGTTTCAACCATGTTTGATTGATGAAAGCAAAAAATACCCAAAATAGCTACCTTGTTATGTGAATCTCTCATTAGAATAAGCTTATCAATACCCCCATGCTGGCTTACAGATGACTTAGACTTAGCGTTGCAGGTCAATCTTACCGTGAAGAGGTTGGAGCGGCGCTTTGACTGCTTGCGCACAGGAGTGGGAGTGCTGGCTGCTGGAGGTACATCGATCCTTAACTCCTTCTGGCTAGTACTTGGAGTAGACGGGACAGATGAGGAATAGTCGCTAAGGCTACCGCCACCATTACTGGTCTGTGAAAGGGTAGTACAGGCAGGAATCAGACATGTGCATAAGTATATAGCTTGGAACAAATTGATCTTACACGTGTAAGTTGTATAGAGAAAGCATGTCTGGATTATGCATCTGGTTTTAATACATATAAGATCTTTTACAGTAAACTTCCCCTTTAATAACATAAGGTGGTACGTACAACTAGCTAGGGATTGTAGACTCTTGAAAATGTCATTTCTGTTGGAAATCTATGTGCAGTGTTCAGCAAAGCAGAAAATGCAGAAGAAAAGTCATTTTTGTAAATTGGGAACATATATGCATTCAAAGAAAATTTTCTGGCCTATAATGCAATGTTGGGAAGGCCAACTGTCATGGTCTGAAAACCCATCATGAACTCGTATATTTTCGTTTCCTTTGAAACCTACGTGGCAAAGTGGCACATTGTGTTTGGTGAAATAGCTTTCCATGGAGGCAAAATACATGGAAGTAGTTTGATTTATCATTCAACTTACCTGTGTACTGTTCAGAAATCCAGTCTGTGTTCATATTTTTGAGTGGGAAACACAAGTATGTCAATGACAATTATGTCTAGGCATCTTGCTATGGCAACGAAACAGAAAGTGTGCCTTTTCCTTTAGTCCTATGTCACAGTAGATGCTTTAAAGGGCGCCCTATCTGTACAAGAAAGACTCCGTCCCGTATAGATTGTAAGCTCTTGGTAACCTCTCATTGTGCCAGAGCTTTACAAAAAAAAATAATGCACATATATATATAACATACATACATCACAACAAAAAGGTTCAGCTTACGCCTCAAAACCAGTTGTAATTTTTAATAAAGCTTTATAAAAGCCTGTACTAAGTTTATTCTGAGCAGAAGAAAGTACAGAGCAGGAGGCAGTGCCAATCTGGCCTTATAAACTAATTGCCAGTCTGCACACAATCGCTTTAGTCCACAGTTGCTATTGCTGTTTTAGAACTATTGTTATACTGTTCAAATAAGTAAGTAAAATAGATCTGATCCGGTGCAACTATAATCATGTAATTTTACAAAGTCAAAAGAACCAATTTAGTGTTTATAAACAGTAATGTTGAAAGGGCAGTATAAGGGAACTATACAGTCTTTCCAATTAGAATGATTTAAGAACATGTACCGGGTGTTCCTGTGCATTTTACAATGGTGTACATTTCAATGTGAAATCACAATGTATATTAATACACACAAACACACATAAGTACCTGGCTAATGTGCACTGCTGAAACTTGTGCAGAACATACAGATGTATGGCTGGGGGAGTTTGGCAAGGATTTGCAGGGTCCGATGGAGAGTTGCTGTTTTTTACGCGTGGCTACAATCTTCTGGGCCACTACAGAATTGAGGGGATTAATGGGAGAAGAAAAATAGGGTGGGTATTTAAATAGAGGGTGGGAGAGATGGGGGGAAGGGAAAAAAGGGATAACAGATATAGGGAGTAAAAAATGCAGATATTATAATAAAATCTACGACTTTTAAACACACTGGCATTTATAAAAGAAAAACACATTAAACAGGTCATTTCTATTGTTAACCAAATATTTGACAGTCAGTAGCTTAGCACATGGACTTAAGACTTTTGAAATCTAGACAATTGTATAAGGCTTTTTAATCAATCACTGGTTCAATTTCAAACATTCATTTAATGTAACAGTAACTGAGTTGAACAGGAGGGAATAAATACTTGGCTGCAGTGGCAAGCACATCTAGATAGCAATCACAATCTCCATCCTCCGAATGCCTGCGAAAATGCCTTTCCGAAGGCATTACCACGAAGTACATGAGGTGCGCCGCTGAAATAGTCACAGACGCGCTTCATGCACTTCAAGAACAAGCGAACAGAGTGGCAGCTGCGCTAATAGCGGCCAAATCCACGGCAAATAGAGCAGACAAGAGCAGAGGGACCCTGGCCTAAGTCTCTAAATTTGCTTAAGTTATCACCGAGGCTCCCCCAATAGGTCCCTCCAAAAACACAGTTATGAAGAAATCCGACTGGAAAAGTCTCAATATCAATATTTAAGTAGTGTGGACAAACAGGGCTGTGCAGGTGTAGTGTTCCAATGGCCAGGCAAGGAGACAGGTGTACATTTAGCTGAAGCTTAATTAGTAGGAACATCCCGACGATGTAATTTTTCATGTAAAACAGTCAGCACAAAGCTCCGCCCCTTATGCAAACAAATTTACATCATGCGCATTGCTCCCCCAATGAATGTTCATTTGCATAAGGGGCGGAGCTTTATGGCCCATGACACGTGTGTCAGAAGTTTATATGGCGCCCAGGTTGAAAAAGGTTGGGCATCACTGATATAAAAAAAATGATATAACCCTTCAGGCTGGGGCCACATTAGCACCACTGCTATTGCCCATGTGTGATGTAATTTCAGCTCTAGCTTAAATGAAATAGGCTGAAATGGTGCATGGCTTAGACTGATGGCAGACCACCTCCTCCAGGTCCCCATTGATTTGCATTCATATTTCTATCATTTTGTTTGCATGGGCAGTGTTCCTATAGGTGTGTAATTAGCACAGGGACATCCAATATGCCTATCCATGTATGCTTTACATTTCAATTCAACACCAACTGAAAGTTAGCAACTTCTGCACTGATCTTATATTTATATAGTCAGGGACATGTAATATGCATGACCGCGATCCTACGGATTAACCTGAAAAGAGATTTGGAGCTAGTTTGGGCATTAAAATGTGTGCTTCGTTCCTTGGGAAAAAGCAGTAACAATCAAAATGCCACATGAGGCCAACATGAACAATTCTGGAGGATTTCTGCAGTGGATCTATTCTGATGAACCAGCACAAAACAAAGAAAATATGGTAAACAGCACACTTGATTTTGATAGGCTTATTAATCAAATGTTCCATATCAAGCTGTGAAAGTTGAGCATATGTTGGGATATTAAGGATGTAGGATTTCCTCCCTGTGCATTTCTAGGTTGGGTGTTTGAACCCTTCGAAATAAAGGTTAGCAAGATACCAATGGGCACCCCAGTACTAAACTCTACTTCGTTTGTCGATGAGAGTGAGACCTGAACACCCAGCTGGTCAAGTACTGTGCAAATTACTCAGTATTTTGGGTACCGCAAGCCTCTTTATTAAAACATGGCATGCATACAACACACTGTAGGGTAGAAAAGTCCTGTTTTAAAGGAGAGCATAAACTTTTTACAAAATATGACCACAGTCGAGTTGGACTGTACCTTTAACAATGGCATTAAATCCTCTGACTTTTTGGAACATGGTAACACACCCCCTTTGGCCCCCCTGTGCTCTACTCGCAATGAATCCTACAGCAGCTATAAAACATCCCCCCTCCCAAAACCTGACACTCTCTCCTGGCCTCCCTCCCTCTCTTGCAACATTAAAACAAATTTATCTTCATTTATGTCGCAATTACCTCTCCGGGTTGTTAATTTGCTGGAAATGGAGCTATTCTTTAATTGCTCCTATTAATGGGGGGATTTAAATGCGCAAGTAATAAGCTGTTACCTTCAGAATAGTACAAAGTCACCCACAGCATCTAACAGAACATAATCCCCTTGGTGCCGTACCCCGCCCTTCTCAAATTAGGAGGAGGGTAACCCTCATATTAAGTTTGGTGTATCCTCTGTGCTAGAAAAATCTGATGCCCTCTAACTCTGATCTGATTGGAGTACTGCAGCCATTTCTCCTTCCTTAAAACTGGATGCGAGAGATAATGTTAACAATACTAACTGACTGAACTGGTTAAGAGGTTGTTGGATTTACATTTAGTGAGCTTTCCAGAAATACACTGGCTGTAACAGAAAGAAAACAGATGCATAAAAAGGAGTAAACTAGTAAATATAATGCAAGAGCTGGCTGTTTGCAGTTACAATACAAACCGGCATAATCTTAGTCCCTAGGCCTACTTTAGGTGCACAGTTAATTTAAGTGGCAAATCATTTTGGTCTATTTCCAGTGAAACTTACATACATTAACTCAGAAAGAATTTCACAGTCTGGGTCTCCCTACTTGTAGCGACAGGAAAATCACTTTCTGAATACTAGAAACTAAAAGTTACAGCTTTCACAAATCCTCATAATATATAGAGCAGATTGCAGGCACGAATGTATTAATATCACTAGGCTAGGAGCCTTAGGCCAGGTTCACACGAGTGTATTTTGGTATTGTATTTATAGAGCGCTGATATACTATGCATCGCTTTTATAGAGATTCACCATTCACCATGGAGCTTACAATCTAGATTCCCTATTCAGTCACACACACATAGATAGACACAGATGTATGTTTTTGGAATATGGGAGGAAACCAGAGTGCCCGGAGGAAACCCACGGAGAACATACAAACTCCATGCAGATGAAGTCCAGGGTGGAACTGAACTCAGGACCTCAGTGCTGCATGGCAGCAGTGTTAACCACTGAGCCACTGCACTACCCAATAACATAGTATTATGTGGAGCGTATAATACGCATGTGTGAGAGAAAAAAAAAGCCACATCACAAATCGCTATAGGACTTACCTGGTTCCAGCCACGCAAACGCTTGCAGTTGCATTTTGCCAGCATATGCATGCTGTGCGACACATGCAGCCAGATAGGAGGAGCTGCGAACGCCAAGTGAGCATTCATTCACATGATGTCGGGTAAGTTCAAAGTAAAAGATTCGCGCTGTGGCATTTTTTTTTTTCACATGGGCATATTATACATTGCGCAGAATATGCTTGTGTGAACCTGGCCTTAGGCAACTGCCTTTTGGACTATTGGATGAGCCAGGCCTGATAAACTGTCAGTCCTTGGTAGCTGGCAAGCCTGTGAGAAACGGTACAGAAACTGAGGCAGAAATGTAAACATGATCCAAGGTATGTATTTTTCATAAAAAAAAACAAGAAAACTACACTTTAGATTGGTATGGCAGTTATTCCTGTGCAGTTCTTGTAAAAATGTCATCTTCGAGGTTAAATTCCCTTTTTTTTTTTTTTTTTTTTTTAGTTTTAATTGTGTTGCTCTTTTCATCACTGCTTGCAGCAATCTTCTATAAATTGGCTTTCTGGGGCACTTCATTAATATGCATTATATAAAGCTCTATAGAAAAAAAGACTGGGTTTATGTTTCTTTAACAAATAAGAGATCGCTTCTGCTATAAAAGAGGGAAAAGAAGCACAAAAGCAATACAAATAAGTCATTAATTGTCAACATTTTTACAATGAAATAAATAATGCCACTGGAAACCAAATGGGATTTTTTTTTGGTGTTACTGGCCCTTTAATCCCTGCCCACAATGAATTGTGCTCTATGAACCCTACATATAGTGATGGGGGAAACCATACTGATGTGCTGGGTGCATGTTCTGCAATCTTACTCTACACCTGGTACCCTATCACACTCACACCAACATAATTACTATATACAGGCATATACAGCCCCTGAATCTCAGGCCAGAGGTTTGTCTCTCTGATCACTGTAAGTCAGATGGAAACTCTCTCATTTTAACACATTTGAAATATTTATGGCTTTCAGCTGAGAACAGATCTGCTGTTAACATCCAGTTTTGAAGCTTAATTTTGCAGCTCTCTCACCCTTGCACAGCTCAGATCTCATCCACACAGACAGGGAATGCTCCGAGGGCACATTAATATACCTCAAAGGTTACAAGACATGGCCCACTGGCTCCTACCTACTTATTTCATGGGTTATTACCAACCTCAGCAACTCGGAAGCTTTCCTGCTGCAGAGTAACAGCACTACCATCTGTACACAATAGAAACTGCAACTCTGAGAATTAATACAGGACAGCTCCTGGTGAGAATTACAAACAACTCTGACATTTATTTTTCAGACAAGACCAAAATGAACCTCATTAAAACTGAAAGCGCATTCATAGTCCAGCGTCAGACTGGCCCACCAGGACACAGGAAAAATTTCCAGTGGGTCCATCCCTCAGTGGACCCTCCTGTTGTTGTAAACTGTACCAATATGACGTATTCCCAAGGGTAACTGTCAAGCAGGTAGAGGGTTTGGAGTAAAAAAAAAAAAAAA